>WWET01009635.1:0-20497 GCA_011038615.1 Limnodynastes dumerilii
CCTTTTGCAGCTGTTGACACTATGTCAGATGCATGGGCGTTTTAAGAAATGAGGGGGCCCTTGTGCAGGATTTGTACATGGGCCCCCTCACCAGACTGGACTGCCCTGAGTCGCAGACCTAAAAAGTGACGGGGCCTAACTGCTATGTAAGCCCCGCCCTTTTTCAGGCCGCGAATAGGGACAGTCCCATTGCAGGGAAAGGGGGCTCATTCAGTATCTATTTCTTCCCTCCGGATTGGAAGATCTTAGAGGGAAGAAATAGATGCCGAATGGCCCCCCGTTCCCCTGCCAACCCTGGGTGCAGGATAAATGCCACAGGGCCCCCTGTTCTGAGGGGCCCATGTGCACTGCACACCCTGCACCCATTATAGATACGCCAATAGTTAGATGTTTTATTATGACATGGTGAGAAAACGGGCTGAATTCATGACAGAGATGTAGGATACTCAACACCAGTATTTGCGCAGAAGGAGAGCATACAGCAAGTCCTTCAAGATGTCTATTCTGAGGTACACAACCCTCAATAACAGGAGATTGTGGTCCAGACAGCGTTGTCATGGTGAAGCTTTCTGGGCAACAGTTGAAGCGTTTGAGGAGGATCGGTGGTTTGTGCACTTTCGGATGTACCTTCCAGTATGTGCTCGAACTGCACGCAAGGACATCACAGGACTTACAAAAATGATTTTTTGGGACACATTCGTACAAGGATACTGCAATAAAAACACCCAAATCCAAACAAATGCTAACAATTTCAACATTGCACGCAATGGACAATACAGGACTTACAAAAAGTAACATAAAAAGACACTCACTTTTTTCCAAAACTGCTGAATATAAATTGGGCTCCTCAATTTGCAAAGACATGTCCGTAGCACTTGAGTCCACTTCACTGTCGTCATCCTCAAACATTAAAGAAGAAAGCCGGGATAGTTTGCTTGAAGATTGCGAACTGTGCTCATGGCCGGTAATGGAGGATGAAAGCGCTATGTAAGTGCATGTAGCCCTGCTCCCAAATATTGAACTACACAAATCGAAGAATGGCCAATCCACTGCCACTCTTTTTGCGTTCATCATGTATTTGGCTGAATTGTTTTGTTTAAAGCTTTTAACTTGTTAACGACTTGTTTTTGTGTTTTGACTATACCTCTCGTCTTTAATTTTTTTAAAAAATGTTGTGATATATATGGGCGTCCTTCATGGTGCCCGAAATTTGCTCCCTAATCGTTTCTTCTCCCCAAATATTCAGCAGCTCGTAAATCTCTTCCTCCCACCAATGCACCATCTTCCTATCTGAGGAACGGCAGCATATGATGACATCATCATATGCTGCCTGTTGCTGCATCCAATTGGGAGGCAATGTGAAAGACCCGGGTAGAAAACAACCCTGGACCTTTCACATTGCCACCCTTCCCGGGTAGGACCCAAGAATAACCTTTATTTTTTGCCAGGTAGAATAACCCTTCTTTTTTGCTGGGTCCAAGTCCGGAAGTGGCAGTTTCACATCAACACCAAATACCCAGGTATGTGGTGGTAATGTGAAAGGGGTATTAGTCAGTCGGATGGGCGAGTCTGGGTTTTGGCGGATGCCAGGAAAACATTATCGGTCTGACTGAATTAAGTAACTATGAAGTTTGGTGGAAGAGGGATAATAATATAGTACTGTTTTTCAGAGTTTGGGTTAGGCCCTTTATCTCCAGTGAAGGGAAATCTTAATGCTTTAGCATACCATGGCATTTTGGACAATGTTATGCTTCCAACTTTGTGGCAACAGTTTGGGGAAGGCAATTTTCTATTCCAACATGACTGGGCCCCAGTGCACAAAACAAGGACTATAAAGATATGGTTTGAGGAGTTCAGTGTAGAAAAACTGGAGTGGCCCGCACAGAACACTGACCTCAACTGGATTGTATATTGCAAGCCAGGCCTCCTCGTCCAACATCCAAAATGCTCTCTGAGCTCCTCCGGAGGCTTCCTCCTCTGTCCCTGTTGTGCACGTGGGCGGCCGTGTCTCCCTGCAGGCGCACGCTGCCAAAAGTAAACAAAGCGCTCGCGCCGCACAGCTCAGAAATTTAAAGGGATAGTTACACCAATCACCATTCAGCCCTTCCTTTAAATTCTTCTCCCCTAGTCAGCTCATTGCCGGTTATAGACTCTGCCTGTCAGAACTGTGACCTGCTACTCTCGTGTGCCTAGTGTCTTGCCTAGTGATTTGACCGTTGATTGCCCTCTTGCCCTGCCATTGCTCCTTACCTTCCCATTGCCTAGTGTTCGCCTCTTGCCCGTTTCTCCCACCTTGCTGTGTACTTACCTTCCCTATTTACCTGCCTTTACCCGGTTGCCTGTGTCTGTATCTCTCCGGAGACTCTGTGTGCCTGCTGTGTGGTTGCCCCAGTCCGTCAGTCTAGTCCTGTGATCCGTCTCAGTCCTCAGTCCCGCGTTTTTGTGTACTCTGTACTTTGTTCCCGGTAAGACCCTACTTACCGGTCCTGCTCCCTCTTACTCGTTTTCCGTTCCTTTTTCGGTTCACTGTGGGGTGCCTTTATCTCTCTTCTCCGGGTCCAAGCTCAACGGGGAACGACCAGGCCCCCAGGGGCTACCCTGTCCATCCCCACCATCAGGTGCTCTGGTGAAGAACCTCTGGGTGGTAAAGATTCCGATCTCCGGAAGCTTGCTCGGCACTTCTGTGGGTTCTGTTCAGAAGTCGCTCCGGTTCTTAATCGGTAAACCCGGAGTACCTCTCTTGGGCCATTCCGGTTCCTTAGGGGTAAGCCCGGAGTGCCCTAACAGGACTATAAAGATATGGTTTGAGGAGTTCAGTGTAGAAGAACTTGAGTGGCCCGCACAGAACACTGACCTCAACTGGATTGTATATTGCAAGCCAGGCCTCCTCGTCCAACATCCAAAATGCTCTACAGGAAAAAGTGGGCACAAATTTCCACAGAAGCACTCCAGAATCTTGAGGAAAGCCTTCCAAGAAGAGTGGAAGCTGTTATAGCTGCAAAAGGGGGACCAACCCCATATTAAAGTATGTGAATACAAAGTATTGGTGTAATGATCAGGCGTCCGAATGTCCATATAGTGTATATGGTGTCCATTCCTCGGCCCCAGGAATTTTTTTTTGGGGAGGGACAGTATCGGCTAGTACACAAAAACCTCTCATGGTCAAGTGAAAAGTTCACAAGTCTAAGTTAGTCTTCAACTGATGGTGGAAAATGGGTGAGACAAGTGCGTTCTACGCAGCCTTTTAGTCCACATGCACAGGGAATTATTATAATTCTGGAGGTCCGAGGCTGTGGTGACCTCTAATAAAAATGAAAAAAGACAGTGCTTTGCACTCTATACCAATTAACTGTAATTGTAAACAGCTTGATCACTGGGTATCAGGTATCCCAGTATATGAAACACACCAAAAAAAAAAAAACATTAGATATATGTATAACATATAAATTTTAGTAAGCCATAATGTGCTACATCACAATAAATTGCATAAAAAACTGAAAACGTGCATAAAAAATTGAATATAAAAGCAATCTCCGGCTGCAGGTATACCTCGTATTAGGGCAATTGATCAAAAATATGCCCACATAAGATAAAAACGTCCTGGTGCAATAAACTAGGTGTAAGCACGTGCTGAAATATGTATATGATGATATTACCCCTTCAGTTCACGTTAGGAGCCCAATTGAGAGTCCCACAAAGCAGAAATAGAAGCGTTTTTTAATGCAATTTATTGTGATGTAGCACTTTGTGGCTTATTAAGATATGTTATACAGATATCCATAATTCTCTTGGTTTATTATCAGCCATTCTGAGTAATGAGGATAATTCTCTATACATAGTATATAGTATATATTACATATTTGCACTAGCGCTGGTATATACAACATATATACTAATATATATTATTGTATTTTTTTGCAGTGACCTCGAAGTCTTAACCAAACAGACACATTCTTGGTTCTTGACAAGGGAGGTTGGTAATAGTGTAATGGATACATGCAATGACATTTGATCAGAATCTACGAAAACAGGGATAGGACCAGAGTAGACGTAAGAAGTTTCCATCAGTGTTCACACATTTGCGGAAGGTAGCAAACCTGGACCTGTTAAATTTAGCAACTTGAGTGAAAAGAGGCTCTGTGTATCACATAAATCTAGATTTCTCTAACTAACTCAAACTAGAGGTTAGTCTATAGTCTATATGACCTGGCAAGCATCATCTTGCAGGAGGCCTAAATCTGACACACAGTGGGCAGTGGGCTTTAAGCTTGGGTAGTTTGCACATCTGTGAAGCACTGATATTATGTAGCAATTATGTATTATTGCAATTAATGTCTGACCTGTGAGACACAAAAGTCTGACTGGGTCCCTCAAAAATTGGGCAGACACTGCATGGCTTTGTTACTAGTAACAGTAAAAATAAATTATTGGTAAGGTAGAATTCAGACTAAAGCACAGTATAGGGCTTCAGGCATCCTGTTGAGACTATGTGATAAAAAAAAATATGTTGCAGGAGTGCCACCTGGAGGCACCTTTGAGGTGCAGCAACTTTCTGAATGTGGGGGTTGTTTTAAAGGGGCAGTGCAAGAGTTAGTGCCAGTACCAACCATGTGGGCATGTGCCCAACTTCAGATCCTCTGTGCTTGCATAAGTGGTCCACACTACATGGGTCTGAAAAGGGAAAATTAATTAAGCCAGCTTGCTCTACCAGTAACCAATGTAGGTTCCTGTTGGAGGATTCTGTGACCCAGTCAAAATGTGTCACATTTGCAGTAAAATGATAACACTAGTAGTAAGGACACCTGCACAGAGTCTCCCTGCTGCTCTTAGCTCTATTAATCCCACAAATCAAAGACATAAGAATTTATTTTCTGGAATATTCAATAGGGGAAAGAAATTATAGACAGCAGAAGAATGTACAACTACAGGATCTGAATCTATTAACTAGGTGGATGACTGCATTTAGGGAACTCTCAGAAACGGAGAGTAAATTATCTGCATAAAAGGGCTACCTCCTTAAGTTGTCCCCTGAATTTAAGGTTTTGTTAATGGCCTAACTACCTCCCCCAAGCCTATCCTGCTTGCTTCAGTCACTGCAGGTTATCTGCATGATACGGTTTACCGTTATAAGACAGTTACTACTAGTGTTGCTTTAATTCACAATTGGTGACTAGTGATAGTATATTAGTCAAGAAGCTACAACGTGTATGACATACAAATAAAGGTGTACCGGGCCTGCCCCCCTCCCCCATCCTTCTATTCCTGTTCCTCCCACCAATTCCCATCAGCTGTTTAGTTAACCGTACTCTCTGGTGTCCGACATCATATGCTTCAATATCTTACTTGGGCTCTCAAGTTTCAATGGTTTATTGTTGGAAATCATATGCTTTCCTAAGTGTTCTACAATTATCACCGATCATTGATGTTGTGATGCTATTTGTATGTCAGTTGCTTTATTGAACCAAATAAAGAATTAGCAAAAAAATAAATTACTAAGTTTGGACCGAATAAACAGTTAAGAGTTAAATGGCGAACTTACCTAAATATATGCACACGAAAAATCTGCGATACCGATTTAAAGAAAATAAAGAAGTGAGTTAAACACTCCCTCTGTGTGGGAGTGCACCGTAAAGAAATTATCTCCAGTGTATAATTAGGTATGTGCGGAATTTAGTAGCTGTGAATCGATTGTGCATTTAGTTACTATTATTTAGAGATACGTAACTAAATGCAATGATTAGGATTTGGAACAGTAAAGTTTTTTTTGGTCCAAAAAAACAGCTCGTACTCTCATTAACATATATAAACAAAAAAAACATTAAAAATAGAACTTGAAATAGGAATATTCATGTCATACTTAACAATAAACATAAACGCATACTGCCTGAAGTTAAAAATACAATGATAAAACATTTAAAAAATAAACATTAAAAATAAACAAACAACACAAGCAACCAATACAGTCAAATATAAGTAAATGTAATGGTGTTTGTTCACAAAATTTAACGTAAATAAAAATAAAACATTCAAAAACAAAAACCAATTAATGGCACCTTAAATGTGAATACACAAATCTGAAATGACCTTTTGGAGTAAGGTGAAGGAAGGTGGTGGCTGGTGGGATGAAAGTGCCTTTAAAATATCTGATATGTGACTATATTTGTTCACTTCTTGGGATTTCAGTCTACAAAGTAATGCACCAAGCCTCTTGCTAGTCCCAACACTGAAGTGTACTCTGTATAAATCAAACTATGTCTGCATTTTAACCCTTTTATTTTAAAGGAAACTGTTTGCAATTTCTTCTATGCCATTTTGTTATCATTTTTGTACTATAAGCATTGTAATTTACATATTAAATATGAATAAATTCGGACTGGATCCAGACTTAATCCAAGGGGACATTTTCTGAAATCTGGATCCTGAATTTTGGCCTGGGTAAAATTCAGACAGTGGGTAGGACAGAGCTTCTTTTCGGCTGTGTCTATTTCGAATAGGCAGCCATTTTAGACTTTATTATTATGAATGGCTGAATATGCCGATCGGCATACTCACCCATTCATTTTCACCGAAACGCCGCACCCGCCGCTGATAGCTCTGGAGAGGTGAGTAACCTCTCCAGGGACTTTTAGTATTGGGGGGGGGTTAGGGTTAGGCTCTTAGGAAAAGAGGGTTAGGGCCATAGAAGGGGAGGGTTAGGGTCAGGCTGCGTGGACAGGGGTCTTAGGGTTAGGCTATAGAGAAGGGAGTATCAGGGTCAGGCTTGGGAGAAGGGGGCTAGGGTAAGGCTGTTGAGAAGGGAGGGTTAGGGTCAGGCTGCAGGAAAGGTAGGGTCAGTGTAAGAATTAGAAGGGGAGGGTTAGAATTAGAGTAAGGGTCAGGGTTAGTTTTTATTCTTACATATTGGAGCACCGTGTTGGGTGCTCTAGGGATCAAATGGTATGCCTCATCAAGGCATACGCAATCGATACCCCATTTCAAAACTGGCTGGGAGTGAACGGCCCTATCAAAATAGGGCTGTTCTAAACAGGGACCCACACCCCAGTAAGTGTTGGTTTTTAGCCATTACAAACCATCCTAACTTCCACACAGTCCCTATGTTACATGGGAATGGTGTGTAAATCTTAAAGTTAGGGTACTCATTCTGTAAGAGTTGGGGGAGTGGCTCTCCCTCGTTCGTACGATGGTTACACTGGGAGCCCGGCCAGAATACTGCTTTTTAGAAGTAGAGACAGACAAAATTTTGAATATTCAGTTTTTGCAATATTTTTTTTTTTTGAATGGGTGATCGGCATACTCATCTATTCATTTTCGGAAACGCCACCCAACAGACCGGTTGTAGACCCCATTGGAGAGGTGAATAACTTTTTTTGGGGACTTTTAGAGTTAGGTGGAGGGTTAGGGTTAGGCTGCGGAGAAGAGAGGGTTAGGGTAAAAATTAGGGAAGGGTTGGGGTTAGATTACATACTTACCATTCAGAGCACCGGATGAAGTACTGGATCCAGTACTTTATGTCTCTGTGTTCTTAGGAATTCAACTCACATCACGGTTATTGAGGTAGGAACCAAAAACCATCATCTCTAACTAGTTTGTTCCTTACAAAAGGAGATTTGAAATTTCTTACCATCACGAGTCCTAAGATAGCGACCTTTTACCTGCTTCCGAAGGTCCACAAAGACCTGACCAATCCACCGGGTCGCCCAATTGTATAGGGGATAGACTCACTTACAGAAAAAGCGAGCAAATACATTGAAAATCAACTCAGTGAGTTTGTACTTATCTTGGCATCACATGTTAAGGACACCACTGATTTACTATCTAAAATACAGGGTGTGAGTTTCCCCCGATACATGGTTAGTGACATGCGACGTCGAGTCGCTTTATACAAGTATCGGCCATGAAGCAGGTATAGAGACGACCGCGTATTTTTTTAGGACTAGATCAAATAAAGAACACAATAACTTTCTCTTGGATTTATTACGCTTCTTGCTAACCCGGAATTTTTTCGTATTCGATGGGAGATATTATCTCCAGACTCGGGGAACTGCGATGGGCAGTTCCTGTGCACCGACATATGCAAATCTTTACCTGGGATGGTGAGAGTACGAGCGAGTCTTTATAGAGGCACATGAGGAGTGACTTGTCACATCCTCTTATGGCTGAGATATATTGATGATATTCTCATTTTGTGGGAAGGAGCAATCGATCCCCTCCTGTCGTTTATTGATAAACTCAATTCAAACTACTTGAACTTGAGACTAACGGTCATCCGGAGCCAGTCTTTAAGATAACCATGGATTGTCCGGAACAGGATTTGTCTAATTGAATGGGCCTACAATTGATTTGTTAATAAGTATTTTGTTTTCAGATACTATCAGTGTGACTTTTTTGAACTACAATGTTTCAAGCTCTACAATGTATCTATTATTCTTTGACGCAGCAACATATTTACTTTGACTGTCTTTTATCATAGATTGGGATTTTTTCCGCCGGTATTTTTGTGGTGTCGGGATTTTTGTGGTGTCGGAATTTTCACTGTCGGTACCCTGGTGGAGGTATTTTTAACGTCGGGATTTTTAGCGTCGGAAATTAGTACTACACCCACACTAGGGTCAGTCCTACTTGGATAGAACAGGGTGTGCCAACGCTGACTGGCATATTTGGAACCTTCTAATTTATTAACAGGTTTTTATACAGTGCCAGCAGATTACCTAGCGCTTTACAATTTTGAGAATCATTAGAACAAGACTGGGTGGCAGCAGACAGACTGGATAGGTAAGAGGGCCCTGCCACAGGCTTACACTCTATAGGACATTAAGGACTGATACATAAGGACAAGTGCTATATATCACACAATAGACCATCCAGCTTGTATGGTAAAAGTGATCCAGTTACATGGCAGTGTTAGTAGCAGGACTAAGGGTAATTTTAGTATGGAAAGAAAAAGTTTTCACGTTTGTGTTAAACATGTATCGGAAAGGAAAACCAGATAGCAAAAGAGTTGTAAATAGGGAGACAAATGTGAAGAAGTAGGTTGAGGAATTTGGTAAGCTTGTCTGAATAGGCGAGTCTTAAGTGAGCACTTGAACGTTTGGAGAGTAGAGGATAGTCTTAATGGGCGATGATTATTCCAGAGAGTAAGTGCAGCCTGGATGCGGTCCTGTAACCAGGAATCAGTGTAAGGGAGAGCAGTATGTCACATGAAGATCAGATAGAGAGAGTTGGGATATATCTTGAGAATTTTGAGGACATGTATGTGGGTGCAGTCTTGTTGATGGCTTTGTTGGGTAGCAAAAGGATTGTAGAGATTGACAGAGTGGACTTGCTCTAGTAGAGCGTTTTGCCAGGAAAACCAGTCTAGCTGCTGCATGTAGACTGTCGGGGGGTAATTTTATAATGGGGGAGTCCAAGGAGAGTATTGCAAAAATCTATTCGGGAGACGATTAATTCGCGAATGAGTTCCTGCAGTGTCTTGTATAAGATATCTGCATATTCTGGAAATGTTTTTTAAATGTATGTTACAGGATTTAGGAACAGACTGTATGTGGGGAACAAAGGACAGTTCTAAGTCAAACTTTCTGGAAACAAAATGAATTAATTTTCCATTCTTACCAGCTTGGTTTAAAATGCAAAACTTATTCATTGCAAAATCCGATGTGTAGTGTAATATTGTGGAAAAAACACTAAAAATAGCACATAGTAGAATTTATTTTGTCTTTAAAAAGAAAATTATGGGACTAGATTTATCTCTTTTGAAAAAGGGGCTCTCGAAACACGTCAAGTGCTTACATTTGAGAACACTGTAGCTCCCGTTCCTATGGTACAAGCTCCAGCCCTATTCCATCTTATTGTCTGGACATCCCCAGCAGCAGACTTAAGTCTGGAACGTTATACCGGATACGACTGCCCTTGTTACTTCATATACCTTGGATGTAGTGAGAATGTGTAAATAGTTTTTTCATTGCAGTCTGCAGGTCATTGTGTTTATTTGTTGTGTATGTATTTATATTCTGAAACAAAGTAAAGATCATGTTTTAATTTTTTTTCTTTATTTTTATGTTTTATGTACAATAACTTATCAACTGAGGAAGACTGAATACTTACTCTTACTAGGAATCTAAGAACATTTTTCACCAGGGGATTAGTGAACAGTTTCATGCGCTTATGCAGTTTGTATTTTAGTTTTAAATGCATTTATGCCTCTATGCTGTTATAATCTAAGTACTCATCTTTCAGCACAGATTTGAGGCTTTTCCTTTCTTTGTACAGTTTAGTTAATATTAGACAGCACAGATACATTTTTAAGAAAATATGCAGCATACTCTTAATACAAATTTAAATGCTGCAAGAAATGTTGTACTCCTTCCAGACCCCATCAACTCCTCCTCCTCTAGAACTTGTTTTGCTGATTTCTATGTGTATAGTGCACAATATTGCAAAATCTTCTGTACGTAGCCTACATGTTACATACTTTTAGACTCCTTTTTATTTAAAGAAAAAAAAAGTTAAAAAAGGAAGCCATATAGTGCCAGACTTATTTTTAAAATACTTAAAACAAACAGGTCTGCTTTTTCAGAGCAAAATAAATAATATGAGATGGATCTGACCAAGACAAACATTCAAACCTCAGGACAAAATACAAAAACAAACAAAAAGTAAACAAATAAAAAGCAAAGTATCACAGCTCACTTGAGAGAGGGGCATTAAAAACACAAATTTGCAAATATTGAAGGTTTGGGAAGGGTGATTCACTATAGATTTATTTCTTAGCTAAATGAGGGTGAAATGATGTAGATATGTAATTTTATGCATTTTAAATAACATTTATCACTGAGGCACACAGTATTAACTTTTATGTGAATTATATAAATAACTTTTATGGAAAAAATTTAGATTGAGAGACTTTGTATTACAAAGTTATAGAATTTTACAGTCAAGCAGCTGGCTTCTATAGCTATGGCTTTAGTTTTGCATGTAGTACAGCAGTACATAAAAGCCCATAAAGAGAATTCCCTTTATTTAGAATAAATTGCTCTCTTTAAGAATGGGTCTGTGTCAAGTAAATAGTAAATACCATGGGATATATTGCAAAGTACCAGTGTTGATCTCTTCACAGCCTGACAAGCAAGCAATTCAGAGACAATTAAACTGGTCACATACTACACAATAATCAGTCTGACAACTAAGAGGAGTGAAATATTCAAATCAAAAAGGTATAACTGTGGATAATTTCTTGTAAAATAAGGTTAAATAAGGAATGATAAGATATAAGCAGCATTTACTACAATATTGACATATAAAGGAAAATGCTTTTATAGCACTTCTATTTTGAATGGTATCACTTCAAGTTAAGTGTCTCCCCCATGTGGCCAGTACATATATCAATCTAAAAGGAAAAACATTAAAGCTTCTTACTGCAAATGATTGGAAGTCTATACATGCTCTCTGCCATAAATTGCCATTCCTAAATTAAAAGTATGTTTTTCATTCTCAACCTTGTTAATAAATGAAATGATATCCCTCTTAGTATATTGATGTGTTTACTTAAAGTTTTTCAAAAGCCAAGAAAAAAAAATATCAGTCAACTGGCTTTAGCTGAACATAAATAATCTTTTAAAAAGCTATTGTCTTCTAATTTAATGGGTTAGAAAATGCTGTGAATTTTGACTACCATCAGCTTCTATTTGTTGATAATTTCCAACCACTTCTAGGCCTAGTTATTTCCCATAAGAGCAATCATTTGACACATGACACTCAAGTCAAAGAGTTGTATAGGCTAACTACATTTTTTTTTTTATTGTCTGCAAGTGACAGAATATTGTGAGTTTCATATTAAGTTATGCATAGTTTTGCAGTTAAAAGTCATCCAAACATCAGTGGGTTGTACATTTACAATGTACTGTACTTTGTCTATTTTTTTAGTATGTGCAATAGTAGTGCAGAGTAATAGTTTTAAAATACAATGATAATATTAGTATTTTAAACCATTAGTTAAATATATGAAAGCCCTAACTCAGATCTCGTACTTGATATGCTTTCAAACATGTCACTCAACACACTAATTATCAACGTGTGAAAAAAAATCCCTTGACACAATATACAAGTTTTGTTTGTTTGTTTTTTTTATCTTGCCACACTATGATAACACTTCAGTCTCCACACAGCTCTTTTCATAACACAGCAATTTGGTCTTTCTGAGACATGGTACATACTACGAGCTAGTCCATTTTAATACATACAATTAAGGAGACAGGAAAAGCGATACTGGCCATAACTTACATTTCTCGCACAAATTTTTAGAACCTATTCTCTTTACACATGCAAACATTTTAACTAACCTAGTTGTAGTAGTGCTATTGTTATTATTGTATTTTATCCGTTTTCAGTATTACCAAACTTCAAAGTGACAAGGGACCAAAATTAGACTTAAAAAGTGTTGTGTTTTCAGCTTTCAGTTGGAAAATCCTGCATTTCGTGACAAAGAATGTGCTCACATAAGGCTCCCGGTACGGATATGAATACTCAGAATGCAGGTGGCATACAGTAAGTACACAGGGTGAGGATTTAAATTGTACAATAAGCACTAGATTAAACCCATACATGCAATTCTGTTCCACCATCCCAATTTAGGGCGCGGAAAGATTAAAGTAGGATACTACTCTCGTAACTCTACACAAGCAATGGGAGTGGCCCAATTTGTTCCTATGGGAGTTAGGATGCAGTTTTCCCTGGATTTTTTAGCCTTAAGAAGAGAAGTATTTCATGTGAAACACAATATATTTCAAAATAATATTTACAGAAACAAAAAAAGCTGTTTACAAAAACCAACATTAAAACAACTTATAAGACATTTACTATATAATCCTAGGTCAAATAGTAATAAAGATTTCCATTGTAATAAGTTATATAGCTGAACTGAGATGTTTCTTTTAAATACATCTGAAGTGTTGTCTGTCGATTTCTTATGAATGGAAAATCAAAAACAAATTCAGTAGTAATAGAAAATACTAGTGGCTTTGGCTTCTCTCACTGTTTGGCTGAATCCAAACCACTGAAATACTTTTACGCCTGCCATAAATGCATAGTTGCTTGAAGGCAAAAAAAAGTTTTAAATGTCTATTTGCCTTCCTCTTCTAGGAATAGCTGCAGCTGTATTACCATCAAAACGGTAAACAAATGACTGCAATGTAATATAAGATACAAGGTGCAGGACATTTTGTATCATTTGGAGAAAAAAAAAACTGACTTTATAGGTGTTTACATGATTCTGTCTTGCACTGGTACACAACAGCTCATGTAACAAGCAACAGGATTTTTCCAGAGTTCACCTACAACGAATGGAAACTTTTGAAGACACGAGAACTATAAATAAGAGGATCATATGAATGTTATGTACAGTATGTGGCTACAAAATTTCAATAGCTCGTTACAAATAAGTACAGAAGAGGGTGTTCATTTACTAAAGGACATTGGTAGGTAGAGAGCTGGGGGTATTACACAGTATTGAACTAATTAAACCTCATTCTCACTGAAATATTCATTTTCATTTTATGATCTGATTTCAGTATATACAAATGTAGCTATAGGTATACAGTACATATTTTATTTATAGTCAATATGTTTGAGATCAAAAATATTGCCTGGATCTGGACCTCAGCAAAAGAACATTTTCCTGTTGTCAGGATAGGAAAGCATCTTCATTTTGCATCCTCTGTATTCAGAGGTGGTGGTAGCTAGTAGCTAAGTGGGAGGAGTAGGTATGTAAATAGTACAGTGAGGGCATGCTAAGCATCCACCATACTATCAAAACCTCAGAACCATCTCCATTTTACATGAGGACAGCACGGATGTCTTGAGGTAGGCGTCTGCTTTCGGAATTCTTTACAAGTGAGAGAAGTGGCCTTACCTTACCAACAAAAAATATCTGGATACATTGGTGATCTGACATCAGATACTGGAAATTCAAGCGCAGTGGAATTTTAAGTTTGTATCCGGCCCAATATTTGTTGGTTAAAAGCCACAGTACTGCATTAACAAGATGCACAGTCCTGGGATACCTCTACTTATGCAATTTAAAAAGTCATACAGAATAGTTGTATAAATAGGAATAAAACAACAAAAATAGAGCATGTAATAAATATTGGGGTACAACAGTCACCAAATAGAAATATGTGACTGGATCCAAACTTTTCATTATATTCAGATCTGTAATTGTTTGATGCACGAGAACCCACAATTGCAGAGAACCAATAACATTATATTAGTGTGTAATAGTGTAATATCAAGTCACAAAATATACAAAAAAATGGTGCAGCAGATATAAATGCCACTCACCAATAGATGTCTAGTATATAGTAAAAAGTCATCAACACGGGGGGCGTGGCTTGGGTCCCAATGGAGTAAGTCGAATCGGACTTCGCTCCCCTTCATCACCAGTCAAACCCACTTGTGCCCCTTCAGCCGCCCAGGTTTCCCTCTCCTGACTTCCTCACCCTCTCCGTTTGCCCTCCGGCACCGCCTGGTGAAGTTCCCTGCCTCTAGCGCTCCGTCTGCGGCCCTGCGGTGTTTCCAGGGGATAGGCCTGCTCTGCACTGCCGTGCCCGGCAGCGTCGCGGTGATGGCTGTGGTGTAACGGCTCTGCTCCCGTGGGTCACCAGACACAGTCTGCTGTGGCCCTCCGTTGTGCGGGGGTTCCGACGTCCAGGATCCATGGCTGCGGTGCCTGGCAGATTATAGCCCCGCTTCAACCGAGGGAAGGTATTTGGCGTGAAAGGCGCCATCTTAAGCTCCAGCACGCTGTCCAGACCCCATACACAGGGGGAGTAGGTAGAGTTAGAGCTGGAGTAGTTTCAATGGAGCCGACAGCCTTTGAATTGCAGTCATCCTGTTGCATCTCTCAGTGTCCACTCATTCTGCAGAAGGGCTCAGGGGTCCACTTAGTAAAGAAGGTTCATATGGACTTATATTACTCTGCCCCACCCTAACGTGAGTTATACCTGCCAGTTTCCAGATACAAAGCCTCTCACAAGGTGCACCTGGCTTAGTCTCATAATATTCTGTATTGCTACCACAGTATAAAGTATTACTACTAAGTCATCTTTTGGGGACACTCAGTGTTCCGGTAATTAAAAAGCCTCATTCATAGGTGGTTCTGGACTGATCTTATGATACTTAGTACTACTATAAGTCTCCATAACGTGAGCTAACAATTTGCAGCTACAGAGACTCTCACAAGGTGCTTTACTTTACTTTACTTTGCTTTACTTGCCTGACCAGTGTAATTTTCGGTCGCTGACAACCCTGCAGTACCCCAACTTGTGCTTTGCTCCAAATTAACGATGGGGAAGCATACGCAAGCAACGTGGGCCGCCACTCGCCTAGAAAGTTTCAGTAGACAATCTGCAGCTACTTCTCAGCCTCCCCCAGCGCAATGTTACTTTACCACCCACAGCTGAATCACCAACTTTACAACAAGTTCTCCTTGCCTTTACTTCGTCTAAGCAGCGGTTGACCACTGATAGGAAAAGTACAAAGCGACATATCCCTGCTGCGTCAAGACCCACAGCCCACCACGGGAAGAGTGGGAGAAGTTGAGCATAGAATCTCTGCTCTGGAGGACACTGTTGCCCCAATTAAGCGAGAAATGGTGGCTCTTCAGACACAATTTCAGGCGTATAAATCCAAGCTTTCTGATTTGGAGAGAAGGCTCAGAAGAAATAATTTACAATTTGTAGGCCTTCCAGAGAGAGCAGAGGGATCACACCCAGAGTCCTATCTGGAGAATTTACTGATCAAAGAATTCTGAAGAGAGGCCTTCTCGTCCCATTTTGCAGTTGAGCGGGCGCACAGGATTCCACCCCAGCCTCCGGTACCTGGTGCGGCTCAGCGCACGTTCATAGCAAAATTCCTGCACTACAAAGATAGGGATGCTATCCTATGCCTCATGCGACAAAGTGGTCCTATTAAAATTGACAACTCCTCCGTTTCTGCCTTCCCAGACTATGCCTTGGAGGTCCAGAAGAGTAGGGCACAATTTACAGATACGTCGCAAGCTGCGGGAGCTTCAACTGCCGTACTTCATTCTGTTTCCAGCTCCACTTCGTGTGGTGACTGATAGAGAGACTCACTTGTTCGCTACCCCGAGAGAGGCGCGGACGATCTCCACCCCATTAACCAGAGGGATGTCGCATTTGATCATCTTGACGTACTTTGGATACCCACTCTGGGCATGATAAGGTTTTCTTTCTTTATATCGGGACTCTTTATTGAAAATTTGGGGGCACATGACTTGTCTCCTTAAGTAATGAAGGGGGCCTAAATGGGTTTAGTAGTAGTCGCAGCCTTTTAGCTGTACAATTCACGCTTTTGGTTATTTTTGTTAGAAATGGAAAGTTATTGGTTAAGGACTAAGGGACGGTAAGGGAGGGGGTTTTTTGTGGGTAAAAGTATACCTTAGTTTAAAAGGGTATATGGGGTGGGGGCCGGTTTGGGAATTATCTTGTTTGTCTGTTGTTAGGCATGTATCTTTATTTCCTGAATGCAAAAAGACAGTCATTTACCTATTGTAAATTCGATAGCAAAAAATTGTACCGTATTAATGTATGCAAACCTTGTATCTTGGTGTCACTCACAATATGTTTTATCCTTGTTAGCGATGTTACAACAGTTAGGATTTAGTTGGTGCTGCGGCGAGCAATCTTCTTTACCTTCCAGCATGGATCCACCTAGCCTGTATCAGTATAGGGCCTACCCCGCACTCGCCTTGTGAGTATCTGTACCACCTATGTCTAGACACGCACACAAAGGTATATCCTTCCTGGCATCAAAATGTTAGGGGTCTCAATGATAAGGTTAAGAGATCACTGGTGCTAAATTATCTCAGGAAACAGAGACCAGACATTATCTGCTTATTAGAGACTCACCTAACGGGGGGGGGAAATACTATTGCTAAAACGACAATGGGTGGGTTGGGCTTCCCACTCCACTTTCTCCACGCACTCCCGGGGGGGTTTCTATTTTAATCCGTAAACACCTCAATTTTGTTCTGGAAGATGTTCACATAGACCCTGGAGGTAGATATGTCTTTCTCAAAGCCTCTGCTGACACGTTCCCTTTGCTCTTACTGGCAATTTACATCCCTCCCCCCTACTCAGGGAACCTTTTGAAATCTGTATTGACATATTTGGCTAAATTCCCATCATCTCAAGCGATACTCTTTTTTAATAATGTGTTGAACCCTAATCTGGATAGATGGCATGAAGCAGGTTCACCCCCAGTTCAGGTTTCGTCCCCCTTCTCTAGATTGTTATCAGAAATGGGTCTGGTAGCTGTGTGGCGCCATCGTAACCCTGCTAAAGTAGAATTTTCCCGTCACTTGTCCTCTCACCATGCTTTCTCAAGAATAGATCTTGCGCTGCTCTCCCCGAGTCTTCTGCCCTTGGTGTCGGAGTCAAAATACCTCCCTAGGGGAATTTCAGACCACTCTCCCCTGTTCCTCACCCTACAAATTTCATGTCCCTCGGGTATCCGCTTTTGGAATCATGCACAGTGATTTTGTCTTTCAGAACTTTACATTTTACAAGTCCCAAAAGGCAGATACTGAGCTTGCACCAAGACTTAGTTTAAAGCAAGGCCGAACAATGTCAGCGAAAGGCTCATTGACCATTGCGGGACCTCGCCAGAGGGGTAAGTATTTGTAAATACTACCGGTGGTCCTGCCAGGCTCGCTATGAGGCGCATCAAGACTGGCTACAATCATTAGTGCTCGATGCGCTAATGATAGTAAATGGATCCCTAACAAAGTAACCAATTCCTTAATTAATAAATTACAACATAAGAAAATAATTAAAAGTACTCTGGCTTACGCTAAGGTCTGTGACCAAAGATACCAAATGCAGCTGAGTTTTAGAGAAAACAACATTGTCTTGGTGTCAGAAAGTGTTTTATATATCCCCCATGAATCAGCAAAGATTTTTCCCACGGAAAAACAATTGCCAATAGAAAAAAATGGGCTCCTATACTGAGGGTAATAACCATCTGCCTATGCTGCCATGGGGAGGTGAAAGGACAGTTTCTTATGAGTTTCCCCGTTAATTAACTGAAAGTTAGATACAGATTAACATAAAGTAACAGAAAAACACAAAAGAGACTTTTTAAAATTTTTATTAATTGCTTCTACAACATGGACTACTTTATTAATTATTTTTATGCGAAATAACTGTGATTGCAGGGGAGTCAAGTTAAGTTTATTCTTTGCATGCTGTGTATATATATATATATATATATATATATATATATGGGATATACTGTATTTCCCCATGTACAAGACGCACCCCTGTATAAGACGCACCTAAATGCATCTCGTACATGGGGAAAGCTCCCTTCTCCCCTTTAAAGTTTTCTTACCTTTCAGATCATCCAGCGAGCAGGACTGAGGTCAGAATATGACGTCCTGTGGTGGCTCAGACTGGGAAATGAAGTCCCGCGGTTACAGCCTGTGACCGCGGGACTTCATATCCCAGTCTCAGCCACTGCGGGACTTCATATTTTGACCGCAGTCCCCCTCGCTAGATGATCTGAAAGGTAAGAAAACTTTAAAGGGGAGAAGGGAGCTTTCCCCATGTACGAGATGCATTTAGGTGCGTCCCAGACCAGCGGCGCTGGTCTGGAGTCAGACTGCGGCTGGATGTTAAAATGGTAACCCCCTGTATAAGACGCACCCTGTTTTTGGACACAAGATTTTTCCAAAAAAAGTGCGCCTTATACATGGGGAAATACAGTATTTTTGAATTGCTTACTGCACACAGATACTGACCAGCTTTACGATCACACTGTTATTTAGACTTGAGATAGAAAACATCTCTTCTCAACTCTAATACTGTTTGCAACAGAAGGAAAATATGACTCCCCTGCAATCAACATGGTTTAGCCCAGGAGTAACTAATTTCAAGTTCTTACTTAAGCCTGGATCCAGCCCATTGGCTTAATCTGAAAAACACAAAGACAGGAGTAGTGTCCAGACGAGGCAGCTAATGGTCGCAGTGATTTCCCTGCAGCTAAGGATACCACCAGTAAGATCTCTAATGTCAGATTGTGCTATCATGTTACTGAACAACAAACAAAGCAAGTGCCGTCTAAACTGGGAATCATGTTATTATAAAGTGGACTTTTATCTACTGCCACAGAACACGCAGGACAAGCTAAGTATTATACAAACACCGTTCATTTAACATAACATTACTAATCAATATATTAAAAAAGATGGAGTGTTTGAGTTACGACATTGTGGAAGAACTGCCCGTGGATTTATGTATGCCGGGTTTTACAGTAATTAACTTGATTGATTTATAGATTGATTAGCTGTTATAATGTCTTAATAGACTATTTTAATAAATTATTTATTAACAGGTTAAACAGGTTCTTTTTAATGTTCTGTTGTTGAAGTAGTTATTTTCCTGCTTTTATTGTGGATAATAACATTGGGCCTGATCCAGAACAACGCTTCGGAGCGAATTTACGCGCGGCGGAGACGTAAAATTGCAGTTTTGTACGTACTGCGCATGCGCACCATAGAAAATACGCACATTAACGTAGCGTAATTGTGAACGTATGGGTCATTCACGTATGTGTCACGTAAATACTTACGTGTGGGCGTGCCAATTTTACGTGAGTCCAAAATACGTCTGAAATACGTTAAGTAGGCAGGGGTTCGTATTTAAAGTGTACAGTATGGGCGTGCTTAGCTGCGTAAATACGTGTTGCACATAAGTACGTGTGCGGCAGACATCGGTTACAGCGCATACGTTCGTGTGCGTATGAATGCGGTTACCTTGGAAAAAGTTAAGGAAGGGTTTGGAAAGCGTATATTGACAAAATACGTATGTTCAAGGGGTGTGCCGGGGGGAGTGTAACGAATTTACGCACACGAAAATACGCTACGCGAATAAAAGTGCGGCAAACGTAGTTCTGGATCTACCCCATTATGTTTATTAACAATATTTTTATTTCCAAATCTCTCTTTGCTTTTGGTTTCTCTTTGAGAAATGAGTAGTTCATTATAGAGTAATTGTTCTATAGAATACATAGTATGGACAGTATATTGTATTAGCTCCAATAGTAATTTTGTTTAGTTGGCACCAGAGTTGCTTCACCCTGGGAATTGAGCTTGTAATAAACAGCGTGGGTCCCTCATCCTGTGCACAACCAGCAGCAATAGCTCTGAGACAGTAGGTATAACGTATTTAATAATTTTGTCCCTGAAGCACTACAGGTATCAGCAAATATTGCTCCATCGTTAATTGAATCTCCCGCATAGTAACCCAACGGGATTATCCAACACAATTGATAACCGCTGCTTGTACACACATACACATTGTACAGTTGTCAGCCAAACACCAAATTATCAGGTGGTCTGCCTCGATCCTGTATAGTGTGTACCCAGCTTAAGATACCTGGGGCCCGAAAACAAGCCTCTCATTTTCTCTCTCTCCCTCCCTCTCCC
>WWET01009636.1:0-11901 GCA_011038615.1 Limnodynastes dumerilii
CGCCCCTGGATCCGCACGTCAGTTTTACGGCTCCTCATTCCACCGCATCTAGCAAAAAGTCTGCACTATAGAGGGGTGTGACAGGAAAAGTTCACTTCCCTTTTTACGTGCGGATTTTAAGACCCCTCCAGTACAGAAAGCATATGGGGGGGTCCATATCTGGTTCTATATTTGAGAGGACATTAATAAGTTTAACGGTCAACACTCTGCCTCCAAAATAACACCAAATATGTTTGTTGCTCAGAGTATAGCTGTATGGTTAGTTAATGTTTCCTTAAATCTATTCTTTCCCCTGTTCTAGGAATTGTGTATTGCAACATTAGCTGAAAGCCTCTGTCCACAGTTTCATTATCTCAGCTTGTTTGTCTTTGTAAGATATCTCAGATGTTACATTTAACCCTGTGTAATTTTATTTTTCCTTATATATTTCCTTCATCTCTCACCTGATCTGGGCCTGATCTCTTCTTGTTATTTTTATGCCGATTTCACACTTCAAATCCATATCCCTGATATTCTGTAATCTTGAATAATACACAATTTAAAACAGGATATTTATTGAAGGCCAAACTGTCTATATTTTCCAGTGCTGTTTCCCGTATTTGTGGGAAACATTGAGGGCTCCTTTAGCAGTTCCACAAGATTGTTGAGTGTCCCTGTTAGGAACACAAGTTGAATATTCATATTCTTGTCTTACATATACATTACATCACATCACAGATCTGGGTTGTTTAAAATAAAAAAGTATATCTTATAAATAAAAATCATTGGTCTGTTTGCTTGTTTGTCTGTTCAATTATGCATTCGGACACCCCTGCACTGGTTGGGATGAAACCAACACGAGGTGGTCCAGGTGTGTACTGCGCAGGTTTTGGGGGATTGGGGTCCCAGTCGGAACTCCTAATGGTATACGCTGGGCAAAACTTTGACCAGGGAGCCTGTCCTGGATGGATTTGGATGACAACACATTCTGATTTAGGAGGAACTGCCCCGATTTGCAGGCAACCAAAGGGGCAGGGCTTATGGAAAAAAGGTGTGGTTTAAACAAAAAGGTCAGTTGTGGGTAGAGTTTGGCCAGAAAGGGGCAGGGCTTATTTAGAATTGTGTTAAATGACATTGTTAATAAAAACTGTACATATTAACAAGCTGCCATTTATTTTTTTAATGTTTACAGTTACATCCATTAACTGAAGATTTAAGCCCGGCACACACACACACATACATATATTGATTTTAACCAGGGAAAACAATTCTGTGTGACAGTAAAAAAAAATGATGGTTCTGGGAAGATATTTATAAAAATTTGGCTTTAATGCTTGTCATCTTCTTTCAGATGTCAACATGATCATTGCTTCAGGTATGTTAAGAAGGGACAAAGCCAATATGTTTTCCTTGTTTATACTCTGACAATGGAAGGAGCTTGTTCCAAGGTCAAATTAATAAAGTTGAGTTATAAAAAAAAAAATTTTGGGGTGATTTACGCTTCCATAGGGCACCCTTAACTCTACGGATGTGTATACGTGTCTAAGTTGCTTAGGTACGTGCATACATTACTAATCGCGCCCCCAAAAGGCCATTTAAATGCCCCCCCCCACTTTCACGTAATTTTGCACGTAGGGAAGACAACCACACCCCTCCGTAAGTATGGGCCTGATCCAGACCATAAGATCATCTGAAAAGCCGATCTGCGCATGCGCCGGGCAGATGTTGCCCGGTGTAGCTACGGCAACGCCCGATCAACTCATGTATTGACCCGTATCATAAAATTACGCTTTTCATTAATATTCAAACAAGGGATATTCTCCAAACTTTTATTAGAGTAAATAAACATTCAGATGAACAAACCAAAACAAACAAAAATTACAAACATTTTTATAAAGTTATTTTACATAGGTATTTACATAGGTATTTACATAGGTATTTACATAGGTATGATTTTCTTCCTCAGATACATCTTCACTATCAGAAGATTCCCCAAATGCTAGAAGCTCAGCATCAGTCAAAGGTTTTCGTTTGGCAATAATGATATTGATCGTACACAGATCAATCTCCAACTAAATAGGAGTCATTCCAATTCGTGTATTTATACCCAAATGAGAGAATCAAAAGAGGACTTGCAAACACTTGTTCAGCATGTATACCTGACTCAACATGCGGACTTTGTGAATAAATGTGTGAAAAGGTGAAAAGATGATATAATCCAAATGTACACCAATGAACTGACACTGTGGGGTAGATCCAGACCTACAGTGAAGTTATGCTAGCTGCTAGCGTAATTTCGGCTGTTTGTACGTATTGCGTATGCGCATGGCAGATGTTACGACACATAACTCTGGTTGGCCGTAACACTGTAGTAACTACGTACGAAGGGGCTTGCCAAAAATATGCTAGCCGTATCTACGCTTCAACTACACTATGGAGGCGGAGGGAGGCATTTAAATTGTACAGTGTGGGCTGGGTTTGGTAGTTACGAGCGTCAGGACGATACGTACGAGAGCAGTTACGCTTTGAAAAGTTAAGGTAGGGTTTGGTAGACATAAATCAATGTAATGTGTTTTGAAATGTTTACGGTCACTCACTAGTATAATATTCACATTGGGTCATATTGGCCCAAACAGTACTAACTACTCATAACTTGAATAAAAAAATAAAAAACATTTTTTTGGATCATAACTATTTGCCCAAAAAAATAAAAGTCATAAAATATGGAAATCATAATTATATAAATAAAGAAACGACACCGAAACGAATTTAATTTCGGGTCAAATAGCCCCGATCAGAACAGCAGGCTTAAAATCCGTGCCTAATGGACTTCCATGCCTATGTCCTATGCAACCCGTGTAAAAGAAATGTTACTATGCTTGTGCAGTTAATCCAATCCCGGAAAAAGTAGCAAAATCGGATCTGTGAATCCGGCCCTAAAAGAGCAAATCATAGTCACCACTATATAATACAGACAACTTCACCCTAATAACCCCCACACAATACAGACTATATATCTTATCATTTAAGAATATTCAGCCACCTAGTATTCCAGTTTAAGTCTCTCCAGCCTCCCAATATTCCCCATCATGTGTCTCTAGCTCCCAGTATTCCCAGTCATGTCTTTCCAGCTCCCAGAATCGCCCATTATGTCTCTCCACCTCCCATTATTCCCCATCATGTGTCTCCAGCTCCCATTATTCCCCATCATGTGTTTCTAGCTCCTAGTATTCCCAGTCATGTCTTTCCAGCTCTCAGAACCCCCTATTATGTCTCTCCACCTCCCATTATTCCCCATCATGTGTCTCCAGCTCCCAATATTCCCCATCATGTGTCTCCAGCTCCCAGCATCCCCCATAATATCTTCCATATCCCCCATCATGTTTCTCGAGCTACCCAGTAACCCCCATTGTGTCTCTGCAGCTTCCAGTATTCCCCATCATATGTCTCCAGCTCCCGGTATTCCCCATCATGTCTCTCCAGCTCCCCATTATTTCCCATCATGTATCTCCAGCTCCCCAGTATTCCCCGTCATGTGTATCCAGCTCCCAGTATTTTCCATCCTGTTGCAGTCCCCGGTATGATTGGCTGCTTTTAGAAACAGAAACAGCTTACCTTTGAAGTCTTTCCTCCTCTCGGCTGCTTCTTTCCTGATGTGAATGATGCTGATATGACCTTAGGTCACACCAGCGTCATTCAGTGATTACAAAGGAGGGGAAGGCACTGCTTTACTCTCACTCTGCAGCAGCAGTGAATTGGTGCCGCTGTTATACGCTTTAAGGCACTCTCACCAGAGTGGCACAGTCCTGATGTACATCCTCCTATGGACTGCATCATACCTATAGTTCATTAAAATGTAGGACCAAGCTAACTAATACTGATTAACTCATAAAATAGATGCCTTTGCTATTTGAACAGAACAGTGTCGAATCCACCTACTCAGGGGGTCCTGAGTATCCCTATGTGTTGTATAGAGTGGTCTTCATGTACGGCCATAGAACAAGAAACTGACACAGTGTAGTCTTTAATCATGTTCTGCTTTATTCAAGGTTACATGCATAGATATATAGCACTCTGGTTACTGTTATCTAAAAGAATCTAAAAAGCGTCCTTAAGCAGAGCACGTAGAGAAAACTAGCTAATTACAGATGTTCTGCTTGGCTATGTGCCCATGCCCTGACCTTGTGTCTTGCACATTTCTAAAAACAATCTCTATCTCATAAATTCTTTGAAGCAATCTATTGTGTGATTATAAAATGGCTGCTTAATACAAGATGAAGTCTATTCTACTATGTTTGATTATTATTATTATTTTTTTTATTATTATTATTATTATTATTATTATTATTATTATTAATAACATTTATTTATAAGGTGCCACACGGTATCCGCAGCCCCGTGCAGAGGTAACAGTAAAGCCAATAGTTACAAATACAATACAATAATTAACAGAGAGTCTAAAAACACGAATAAGGAACACAATACATGTTTGATCTATCAACATGTTCACATTAATCAGTATTTTTATTGTGCAGATCACATGATAATCGACGGGTAACTCTTACCAGTGTGTACTGTCCTATGACACTGCAGAATATTCAGAAACTGCATTGTGTTGTGTTATTTGAAGTTTGGGAGCTTCTAATTCAAGGTTGCCAATTATTGAAAGCTTCCCTCCGGGTTCTCCTGGAGTCATAGATTACTGCGAGGGTGTGGGGCTTAATGATGCGATTTATGCAAATTGTGTCATTAAGCCCCGTCCCCGATCAATCATTAGTGTGATCTCTGGTGTTAAAGGGTATGGGCTGGGTTTGATGACATCATCAGGTCCCACCCATCCCTAGTAACTCTTGTGATTGATAGGGGGTCAGGGCTTGTGGGATATTTGCTGGCTTTTCCCAGGATACCTGGAGAACTGCCAACATTTTGGGAGTCTGGAAAAAACTTCATTGTGTTCTGCTACTTGATCTTCAGAGCAATGATTCCTATTCATATTTTTGCACAGGACCACCTTGTGGGTGTGCATGTCATTGCGGCAGCAGTTTATTAGAACAGTTTGTAAATGTTACACAGTAAAATAGAGAGCAGGGTTGTTAAGCAGGTTAGGGATTAAAATTGTTAACAGTTAAGTTAAGACATTCAATGTGTACCAAGCTATATTATTATCAACCACACCCTTTTATTCCCTCATAGTGTTACATAGTAAGCATATAATACAGCGTTTAGATTTTGGAATTACAAAGCCTTCCTGTAAGGTCTGTGGCCAACTTAGATAGCATTGAAATACCATAATGGACGCATCTTGAAGGGAAGCAGAATTCTCATTTGAGATGTGACTGTAATTTTCCTTGTTTTATTTATTTGACCAAATAACTTTAGTTCCATCTGAAACCTCAGTCTTTATGTGTGCGGATATTATTCCACAAGCAACAAATTCCTAGCGTTCTGCATCCTAAACAAGTCCTGTATAGAGGAACGTAACTCAAGGTCAATAGCAATATATTATATTAGGAAATTCACACTGAAAGAATACCAGTGAGAGCCAGTATGCAGTCATCAATGAAACAGTGTCTAGAGTGACGTTTGGGGCTACCCTTGATAGAGGTATTCAACTTTCATGCAATACTTGGTTGTAGAAAATAGGTAAATTCAAGTATTGACTCAGGCCACAAGATGGCCACCTCCCACTATATGTAGATGTCTGTCACATTTTTAACAAGATTGAGAGCTACTTTACAGCTAAAGTATTATACAAAAAGGTCATCAGATTTACATGAAAAATAGAAAAGTTCTTTCTTTAAACCACATAAGTTAAAAAAATAATCGTCTAAAGACACTGTCTAAATAATAGATATACTGGCTTGTATTTACAGATCTACCACAAATAATTTGTCCTGTATTTGTTCTAATGGATTCAGCATGACCTGCTCATGGGACTCAGGAAGAAAGACATTCATACCCACAAAATACACGTTAAGACAATTCTGTTCTGGTAAACACAAATTAGCTTTATATTGTTCTTGAGCTCCTGGGTATTCAGTTATACGCATGCACGTAGCAAAGCGACACCCATGACACTCCCCTCAGACGGATGGTTTTTCAGTGACTTTCGTCTCCATAGGGCAACCTAAATCTCTGTGTGCATTTACGTGCGTATATTACTTACGTACGTGCGTATCTAACTAACCGCGTCCTAAAATGGTAATTTAAATGGCTCCCCCAACCACTTTCACGTATCTTTGACCCTACAGAATTGAACCACGCCCCTCCGCATGTATGTCCCCAAGTGCGACTCACAAGTCCGTGCCTAATGGACTTCCGCGCATAAATACAACGTTACTTGCGTTAGAATGATTACGCATGCGCAGTTAAAACTAGATACGCACGCAACTCCAAGCAAAAATGTATCTGTTAATCCGGCCCCCTGTTATTAATCAATAACTGTGTAAAATTAAAACAACTTTGCTATATGAAGCTTATGCTGTATATCAGGGTTGCCAACGTTTTATTTCTCCCCTCCGAGAGAAGTCGGTCATACTGGCATGCGGTGGAGCTTGATGTTATATATGCAAATCACATTGGTAAGCCCCGCCCCCTGACCAGTACTACTGCATTCTCTGGTTTTCCTGGGGGTGGGCGGGTCTTGATGATGAAAATTGTGTCATCAAGTTCTGCCCAATCCCTAGTAACACAAGGGATCGCAGTAATAAGAATGGGAGAGTGGGAGAATTACCTGCACTCCCGGGATACACATGCAACTATACACGTGCGAATGTGTCAGGATGAACAGTGTATCCATATGCCTGACGCACGCACGCGCTCTAATACTCCCCTGCAATTCAAAACTTCCCTGCCCTGCAATTCAACAAGGCTTTGCCCAGGTGTAAATATACTACTTATATCCTCTTATTTTTAGACTTTGGGGGCCGTATTCAGGGATCCGTTTTTTCGCCGATTTCCATGCGTATTTTTAGGTACATTTCCACTGCGCATACGTAGTAACTTTATTTACGCAATTCACGTAGACTATATGCGCGGAAGTGCCTTACGGACAGACTTGTAATCCACACGTGGGTACATATGTATAGCGGAATTTAAAGAAAAATGGGTGGGGGAAGGAATTTAAATGAAGAAAAGTGGGCGCGATTATTAGGATATGTACGGACAGAGGACATATATATGCACGGGACACCACACAGAAAGTTACAGCTGGTCTATGGAGGAGAAGTCTCTGAGAGCACGGCTGAGAGAGGGGAGTGTCATGGGTCTAGAGGGGGTTTGGCATGCTCTGTGCATGCGTATATTTGCAATCTGATCGCAGCATGGAAGTCTAAATACGGCTCTGAATCTGGATCTACATAATGATTATTTTACTAGACTGAAGTTATTTTTATCTGATATCTTACAATACGTGGTAAAATAGTGTAAAGAGCTGATGTGCTGTAACCTGTAGCAACCAGTAAGTACTAGAAAACTAGCAATTGTTATAAGCAATAACTAGTGTTTCTGCATTGCGGTTTCATGTTCTTGGTTAAAAATGTATATAAAAATTATTACCAAATCCAATCAATTACTCAGTTTGACATTTATAATTCCTCTTTATTTTATTTGCCTGAATCTTGTATATAATGTTTGGTGACTATTGTGTTTTGCATATCACATTATACATATACGGTAAATCAAAAGATAAGTTCATGTTAAATAGCTTTAAATGCAGCCACAATTGTACATGCATACAAATCAAATATAGTGGCACACAAACTTACACATGTAAAATAGTTGTCCTACAGTCTTCTTATGAATGTTATGGTCGCCGCACACCAGGACATGGAGTCTAACTAGGGCCTGATCTTCTCAAGAGCCCCTAACCGTGGTGATAGGCTTGTGCAGCAGGCACCCAGCAAGTTGCAGCCTCCAGTGGCGCCTTCCAGAGTAACTGATTTTGGAGTCAAACATCAGACCAGTTCTGGACATAACACAAATAACAATACAAGAGACAAGACAGGAATGAACAGAACAGAGACCAACACTGAATAACACCAGTACCAAACAGGACAGGGAAACACATCCATGACACAGAAGCAGACTGGAATGGGTCACGGCGATAAACAACTGACAAATGGAACCTAAACAAGGATCACATCCAAAACACAGACAACAGATTCCTAGACAGGTACTAGGAGAACAGAGATGGTGCAGTGGGACAAGTACACAGGAGGATAATAGAGATACCAGGTATCTGAGAATGAATGCACATAGACAGGTAAAGGCAGAGGTAGCGAGATCCAGAGTCCAGAGAAATATACACAGGAAACCAGGGAGTCAGGAGATAAGAGCAGACAGCAGGGAAGCACAGAGAGACTTGGCAGAAACAAAAGACAAGAACAAACTAGAACCCCACAGCATGCAGGGAAAACATAACAAAAAGCAAGACAAACACGGAGTACTGCTTTCAAAGCAAAAGAGCAGCAGAACAAGAGTTAAAGAGGACAAGGATTCATCTGAATAAAACTTGGGGCTTACAGACAATGGGCCTGATCCAGACCTACGCTGGTGTGCGTAGCATATTATCGCCGAACGTACCACCGATGCACGGCAATAGGTACTCCCCTTGCTCGTGCCTAGTTTAGCATCCATACGCTTGGCAAACCCTAACCTAACTTTTGTGTTCGTTTCCGCGGCCGTCCGTACGTTCATTGCATATAAATGCCGCTTAGCACGTCCATACTGTACAATTTAAATGGCTCCCCCACCTACATTCCTTAACTCCAGCGTCCGTACTAACTTCGTACTATAAACACACCCCGTCGTCGTAAAAACCGCAAACAATACGGATGCCAGAATTGCTGCTACGAAAAGGTCTTTGGCAAAACCGGAAGTTGTCACTATGCGCATGGGCAGTGGATTTTTACTGCCGGTTTTACGCTTACGATCAGCGTTAGCTCGCAGGCGAGCGTAGGTCTGGATCAGGCCCAATGAGCCTAGATCAAACAATATCACAAGACCTTCCAACATGACCCATTCCGTTAGGTAAAATATACTCTGCATCTGAGTTTCCAACTGTCACTCACCTGGTGAACTGATATTTAAAAAAAAAAAACAATTTGTCTCTCCAGCAAAGGAGGTTACCATAGTAACTGACAGCTGGAAACTGAGAAGCAGAGTATTTTACCTAATGGAATGGGTCATGTTGGAGGGTATGTAATCACCAGCCAAGCAGAGTACTCCTTGCTGGGTATTTAAACACTGAACAGACCACCATCTCTGGTTAGTCTGTATCCTGGCTGTTAGGCACCAGCTGATATTTATTAATCATGCTAGCACCTGAGTGGTCTCTGTAGGCCTGACTGTGCTATTAGCACCGCATTTCAGTTGCTTAGCAACAATCAGAATGGAAAGCCAGCTAGCAATCAGAGCTATATCAGGACTGCCTAATAGCCAGATCTGCTAAAGCAGCCATGAACCATACCTCTATAACCAACCCAACAGAAATCGCATGTAACACCTTCCAACTGAGCGAGGGTGTGTTTAATGGCCCAGAAAATATAGGAATGACCAAAGATCAAAATCTTCTATTTACCAGCAGGAACAACTGTAAGAAAAATACGGGAAAATAAGCATACTGGACTAGGAGATGATAACATGTAGAGACTGAAGACCCGGAGTGAAGGTAAAAAATCTCCCAACACGGCAGGGATCTTTTCTAATTAAAGGCGGTTTAGGTGTTGACCCAGGTTGGGAGGAAAAAATACCTTAATGCCCTCGCAATAGCAGCAAGTAACCCAGCTAATCCAGGCCTGTCCAGGGTCACAGCGGGAAAGAGGGGATAGAGAAAGTGGAACATGTTGGATAAGAGGAGAGCACCGGTGACTTCAAAACTGATCTATTAGCTCTAATGTAGGTCTTATAGGCTGATGAACTCCACTGACCAAGGTTCTGGATGGCCTTGTCTGAAGCTCCTTCCGCTGCTGCTGATGACGCTGCACCGATTCTAAATGAGTGGGTCCCAAACTCGGATGAGTCAAGGCTAATAGCTTTTAGAGATCTCTGTAATACAGCTTGTAATTTAAATTGTGTTAAGGGGGAGCCATTAGCATGGAATATTTATTTATTTAATTAACAGGCTTTTTTTTATATAGTGCCAGCAAATCACATAGCACTTTACAATTTTAGCAATCAGTATAAGCAAGAGGATATTAACAGAGAGTGAGTTTGACAAGTAGAGAATATTTCAGTGTTGTCAACAGAAATAGAGAGACTGGGTGGGTAGCTTTTGTTGGCAGGAGGAAATATTAATAGCTCTGTTTTTGAAAGACTAAGTTTGAGATGGCGGGAGGACATCCAGGATGAAATGGCAGAGAGACAATCAGTTATGTGGGCCAGCACAGTTAGTGATAGATTAGGAGTGGATAGGTAGATTTGTGTATCATCTGCATAGAGATGATACTGAAAACCAAATTACTTGATTAATTGTCCATGGAAGAGGTATAGATAGAGAATAGCAAGGGACCCAAGACTGAGCCTTAAGGTACTCCAACAGATAGTGGAAGGGCAGGAGAGGTAGATCCAGAAAAGCGAACACTGAAAGAGCGATTAGAGAGATAGGATGGGAACCATGAATGGGCTATGTCCTAAATACCTAGGGATTGTAACATTTGTATGAGAAGAGAGAGGTCTACAGTGTCACATGGGAACTGGGAAATAGAACAATAATTTGAGGTAGAGTTTGGGTCAGAGTTTTGTGAGATGGAATGAGGACACTGAGCCCGATCCCCGGGTCCATACGACAGAGAAATTATGTACAGTGCACAACCTTCATACGATGCCATAAGGGTCTGCGTATGTAACGTAAGTCAGGATCCAGCCCATAATGCCCAAAGGTGGAGGAAGGGTGTTGGATAGTATATTAGTAGGTGAGGAGTAGGAGGATGCGTACAGCATGTACTTCAAAGGTAAAATGTAAAAGTAAGTGAAGGGACATTGGGTAGGACTATGAATGTGAAATTTTGGGAAAGAAGTAGTCCAACTCCACCTCACTTTTTGTCTCCAGGACTGGAGGCATAAGTAAAGTGGAGTCCACCATGTGAGAGTGCATCAGGTGAGGCAGTGTCTGATTCAGTGAGCCAAGTTTCTGTTATTGTAAGGAGGTTAAGGTTGTTAGAGAGGAAGAGGTCATGAATGGAGGTTAGTTTGTTACAGACAGAGCGAGCATTCCATAGTGCACAATGCAGGGTTTTTGAAGGTGATAGAAGACAGGTGGTGTGTGACATTAGCCAGATTTCTGTAGTGTCCAGAGTATAAATGCCTTCAGTGAGAGATGTAAGGAGGACCAGGATTTGGGGAGATATAACCAGCTAATAGAAGAAGAAGCAAATGATAAAGAAGATTGTGCGATCTAGAAGATATTTTATTGTTTGTCCTATTAGAGGAAACTATTGATAAGCATTTAAGATAGGAAAAGAGTTTATGCGTATTAATTAGTACAGTTGGGCCAATAAAGATAGAGGTATGTGAATGAGGGGTATTAAAAGATGTAGAGAAGCGAAAAGAAATGTTTTATATGGCAATGAGAACATCAGTTTGGTCAGCATTGCAGGTAGGATGTGTCACGTTCAAGGGGTGTTTGGGATCTGTCCCGGGTGTCAGAGATGAATACGACTGAGATGGCTTGAATTGGAAGTGAGCTGGTTTAATGAAGGACGGGGGCATACAGGAAATGAACAAAACAACAGTCTATGAATCAGGAGGTGCAGGGGAACCAAGGGGATTGGATTAAAAGATGTAGCGAAAAGAAATGTTTTATATGGCAATGAGAACATCAGTTTGGTCAGCATTGCAGGTAGGATGTGTCACGTTCAAGGGGTGTTTGGGATCTGTCCCGGGTGTCAGAGATGAATACGACTGAGATGGCTTGGCTTGAAT
>WWET01009637.1:0-10258 GCA_011038615.1 Limnodynastes dumerilii
TAAAATTTAAATATAACTATTCCATGCAATGAATTTGGGAATTATCCACTTTTGAGTATGTAATTATGGTTAAATATTCGCATTTACAATAATTATAATTCATTCAATAGTTAACTTAATTAGCTAGTCATAATACTCAAAATGGCGTCCATAAAAACAATATAAACACACCTGTCAAAAGCATAAAAATTGCACACTTTTAAACATAATGCATTGATATGATTGACAATCGTTTATTCCACTCATATTTGTTCTTTGTGGGAGTGCATTTACAAAACAACCAATGGTGTTAGCTCCCAAAGTCAACCAATCAGGATTTATTTTATTATAACATTAGATTTGAAAATGGCGAGGGCTGCAAACTTAAACATTGAGGAGTTGATGTGCCTTGTGGAGGCAATGCGCCGTATAACAGGGGACCTGAGGCACTCAAATGCGGCAAAACGTGCGGCTTATGAGAGGGCAAAGCGCCTGATTAGAACGCGGCTGGGCATCCGTCGGAGGATTAGCCAACTCCAGTGGCGCTGGTCAGATCTTCCCGGCGGAGGCAGCCTGGCCTATTGCGATATTTAAGGCGCCGTGTTGATAGTAAGTTTTTTTGATGTTTTTAAAAAAATATAAATGTATTTTTATGTATTTTTTAGTGTATTTTGTGAACATTTTTAATGCGCAAAAAAACGCAAAATATGTGTAATTAAAATTTATTGTGTTTAATCTTTTTTGTTTTAAAGCATTTATGTGTATGTGTATATATGTGTATATGCATACCCTACAACTGTACCTATGTACCAGTTAAAGTACATTTTTAAAATGGGATGTAACGACTAAAAGTGCTCTTGTCTCGGATTGTGACCCAGCTATTCCCTCCCCCTATACACACCATTCAGGCCTTAAATCCTTTTAGCCTAACTGCAGGGATATAGTGCCACAGCACTGCTATAGTGACAGGACCCTCTCCTGTGATTTACTAACTCATACAATAAGGTTAAAATGAATCAAATATTTAAGCACTACACATTACCTGAACAAGACACACACCCTTCATGGCCACGCCCCCAGGTGTATAGATTTTACAATACAAACATTTGTAGGGTATGGCATATGTGTTACATATTTTAACAACCATTACACTTAATGTGTCATTTGTCAATAACACAAAAAAGTATCTTTAATTGATGAACATGATAATATGTTAAACTTCATATCTAAGTTTATGTCATTGTAAACTCTATATGATGCAGGCCAGAGGGGAGAGGGAAAAGTCAAAAGTGGAGAGTGGAGAGAGACACTTAAATATGTTTAATTTTTAATGTGACATGAAAATAATTTTTACTTTTTTTAAACTTCTTGATTAATGATGGGCCCTGCTGGACGGAGTATGTATTTGTAGTTTGTCACATATCTAAATAATGTTTTATTAAAAAAAAGCAATTAAACAGAATATATATGTTTTTGTTTTAAATTTTGATGCTAAAATGTAATTTAAGTTCATTCTTATATATAATATATTTTTTCAAAATATATTACATATATATTAGATTATATATTAATACGTTATATATGTGTTTTGTTAAACAATATAGCAGGGACGTTGAGCTGGGGGAAACAATATTAAAGAAGTTGCCTAATTTAAAATACATTATAGTTGTAACATTTTTTTTGAGTTTAACATTCAACATATTCAGTATTGATTACATTTTTTTTTTGTGTGGAGCCTATTTTTAATGTTAATGAACCTTTGTGTCTTTATAGAAATCCAAAACCAGCGAGAAAGGCATCAGAGGGGTCGCAGGCGTGTGGTGGTTGCAGCCTCCTCAGATAGCTCCTCCCAGGCCCATTCCCATGCCTACTCCTCTGCCCAAGCCCAGTCCCCTGCCCAAGCCCAATCCCCTGGCCATTCCCCTGGTCACTCTACATCCCAGCCTCAATCCCCTGACCAGGCCTCCTCCCCACGCTCATCTACATCCAACACACTATCCCCTGCCTATTCCCCTGATGATTTAAACATCATCATATTAGATCCCGAGTCCCCCTCTGCATCCCATTCCTCCTCCCCTGACCCACTTTTCCCAATCAAGCCTTATGTATGTAGTCCCCTTTGTAGTGTAGAGCCTTACCCCTTCCCCACCCTTAGAGAAGCTGGTCTGATGTCACAGCCTGTGGCCATGCCATCTAGTTTGAGTAAGTGTTTTATTTCTTAGTTTAAAAATTACATTTCCAACCAAAAAATGTATTAGTGTATAAATGTTTATTTAATTGGAAAAGTTAAATTTAGCTAACATTTTGTCCATACTGTTAACATATTATTTATAAAGTATAATGTATTTTAAAATGTATATAATGTGTGTTTAGTGCTAGTTTAAATTTGTTACACATTAATTGTTGTTTAAAATTATATATGTTTCTAAGAAAGCAGAAGAGCATTATATACTACAGTGATGGCTACCCTGTGACACTTCTGGTGTTGGTAAACTACTATTCCATTAATGCTTTGTTAGGTATCTGCTATGCTTTTGCAGATAAGGCATGGCGGGACTCGTATATCAACACCTGGAGTGTCAAAGGTTATCCAACAATATTATAGTACTTAATCAAATGTAAACTAATGCAATAGTAGACATGAGCTAATTTAATATAACATTATATGTTAAAAGAATAGTATTTTGTCTATATTTTAACAAAATCATATGATATGTGTCATAAAATATTCAACACAATGTACGGTTTATTTGTGTTTTTACACCCAAATTTATGTTCTATTGTGTTGTTATGACTGCCTAGTGTATAAATTAAATTTTACAATTAAAAGACATTAATTATTTATTAAGATAATAAGATTATGCATTGCAAGGCAGAAGATGTGTATTTGTTTAACTTGTTTATTTTTCACAGATGCAAGTAATATAAAAGATGATGTTAAAATTGTTCTAACATTAGTATTTTGTACAATTTCTTTGTTTCAGCTTTGATCCAACTTCAAGGCCAACTGATGCCAATGTTACAGGCTGTGACGGCCATGATTCATAGCACTGAGGAGGCTGCAGCCACTCAAAGACCAAGTGTTCCAGCACCCTCCCCTCCACTGCTTTACCCCCCACCACCTCCACCCTTTTAAGCTTTTAAATGTTCCTAAAAGCAACATACAATAATGAAAATTTGAATCTTTAAAAATAAAAAATAAATACTAGATTCAAAAATAAAACCTTAAACCCTTTTCAAGTTAAACAGTGTCAGTTGTTTATTTTATGTTTGTTAAGCAATGCATGAGACACATGTAATAATTATATAAAATATATTGTTAAAATATACATGCTAGTCAGTCAAAAAACAAATTTTAACTTTTTTACAAAACTATTTTACAACTAAGAGGGTATGCACATGACAACATTAAGTGTTAAGACTAAATATTAATTTAACATATCTTTTATGACATGTGCTTTGCCTTACAGCAACACATATTTTGAATTGCTTACAATTAACTTATACATCATATATTTGTTATTAAATATTACACTTATCAGTTGTGTTTTTTTGTAAGATGGTAAACTATACTACACATTAATACATATACACATATAGTGCAACTCTACACAGCTAAACAGTTCTAACCTTACTTGTTAAAAGGAAAAAAATATATACATAAATACATACCTACATTTTAAAAACATCTACAATATGTGTATAATTTTGGATACATACTTACACAACATTGTACTTTGTTTGGTCCTTTGTAGCATACATTTTTATTATAAACACCACACTGTAAATGTTTCTTGTTATGTAGCCATTGTTGGGGCATGTTTAACCTGTGGCTCTCCAGTGGTTCATAATTTTTTTTTCACAAACATACTTTAACACATATGAGCTACTTAAATTGAGTGCATGAATGTTGTAAATTATAGTTTAACCACACCTATAAATCTATTGCTTTACCAGGCCTGACAAAGGTTATGTAATTTATGGAATGGAGAGATAATGTAGCAGTTTATAAATTGCACTTTATATTGTTTTATTTACTAAATATAGACCTGACCAATACCATGTGTAATTTGTATACAAAAGATAGTAAGAAATTATAATACTATTTTTAAAAAATCTGTGCAAAATATATATGAATTTAAAATAACTACGTAAACATACTAGGCAATATGTTATTTGTATGTGTAATAAACTTAAAACAAGTATAAAGATTTCAAAGTCTTAACACAAGCTGTACCCTATCAACTAGAACATTAAACATGTGCATCTCTGAATGTGGCCTAATGTTTTGTGAAAAATGTAGGATAGTGAACATGATTTAGATAATGTTTAAAAAGCAGTGTAGACACATGGCCATGGAACATATTTATTATGTAATTACATTGTGAAAAATATCATGTATACTATAAATATTTACTAATAGTTAACCATTATGTCCCATTTCTTGTACTAAAAACACACTATGTAACATTTTAAAACACAATAGCTTTAATAAATTGAACGTACATTACCCAAACCAATAATTCTAAAAACATATTTAATACGTTTATTTAAAATGTATTTCCAATCACATTATCAAATGTCACTGGTTGTTTGTGAGCATATTTAGTTGTTTGGCACATTTTCATAATTGTTAACTACTTTAGATCCAAACTATTTAAATCAATAAAGTAAACAGCCATACATTTTATACATAAATACACTTTCACTACAATGTAAAACATATATATTCATTGAAAATATCTATATGTGTACATGTTTGGCTTACCTCATGTGTTGAATCAGTTATTTAAATATATGATTTTTACATGTGTAATTTTTAATCACAAATACATCTCAACCTTTATGAAAAGTTTATTGATCATTACAAATAGAGTAGTCATATTTTAAAAATGTCACACAAATATTTTTTATTTAAAAAATTATTATCCATTATTGTTACATATTTTAAGTAAGTGTAACATTGTTACGTAGTTTACATATTCACATGTCTATATAATTTTCATAGCAACAAGCACATAATAATGTCAATATTTCAAGCACCCATTACATGTAGGTCACTACATGTTGTGATACATAAACTATAGTCAAACTCTCAAACTTGATGAAGTAATTTTAATGATATGTATGTTAATGTCATGCATTTTATGTTACTATAAAGTAATTAAAAATGCAGCACAATTGTGTATCTTAAAAAAACATCATCTTGCATGACAATGCCATAAACATTTATGAATTTCCTTCATATATAAAAAGCTACACCACTTACCTGAATGGTGTTGTCTACAAATGTGCTTTATAAAGTGAGGTTTTCTCGTGTGCTTCCTGTTGTGTATACATTATTAACATTGATGTCTAAAACCTGTTATTTGACAATAATTAACCCTACACATACTTTCAATGTGTAGCTACTAATTTAGTATATATTATGACAAATGTCAACACATATGTTAAATTTATGTGTTCTTTTTTTAAACATTCTTAAATACATAATGCTTTCAAAACAGAGTGTAACATTGAAATTGCTAATGTGTAAATATATTGATGAACAATAAATACGATGTTACTTTTAATGTGGAGATAGATTTAGATAATTACAGCATAATAAAAATTTTCTAAGGTCGCATCTATTTATTTAAAAACAAATAGTTAGTTAACGCTGCATTTTAGTTATTGGCTAGATTTTGAGTTTGGGAGTAAGGTTATAAACGGTGCAAGTGTTCAGCTTTGCTATAACATTTTGCAAAGTGAGTGCTGCTCATTAATGATTACTAGTAATAAAGGTGTGTGAATAAATGAGTTTAGCACACACAAGTCTAATACTGCATAACTTTACATTTAATAGATGAAACAGAGTAGAGCAAATGACTATAAATTGTCAACATTTTATTTAAAAGAGCACTATTTCAAATACTGTCCCCTTGCAGATCCACATGGGATTAATCAGGTGTACACTTTGAATTTAAAAATAGGTGTCATTGCAGTTCTCAATCCAGGCCTATATGTTTCTATTAACATTTATTTGTTAGCATGCATGCACATTATTGAACTATATTGTACAAGTGTTACTTCCAGAAATGGTTTACATGAGCTGAACACTTGCACCTAAAACATGCAGAAAATGCAACACTGAATTATGTATTATATCTATTTGAATATTCTGTAATAGTTATTATTGATTGTTAACATGTATTTTTTTTAACTTAATTAATTTGCTATATTATTACTATTTGTGAGCAATATATTTATAATAAACTGAATATTGTTATTTAAGGCATATGAAACCAAAAATAAACAACAATCTTGTTTCAAATTTTGGTATTTAAATTTAATAGTAGGAATAACTTACATTTTGATTAAAATATTTTATTAGGAATACACTCATGTCTACATCTTTGTGTTCACTATTTTTAAATTGTTATTGAATAAAAATTACCATTAAAACTTGTATGTGATATGTTTATTTTTGGAAGATGCATAACAAATTATTGTGTAGTGTAATGTGTAAGAATTCATTTATAAAAAAAAACAATTATTAAAAATAACAATAGTATGTGTAGTTGTAAGAAGGTGAATTTAATTTAATTGTGATATTGTTTTAATATGTTAATTTGTATGAACCTTATGTGGTAGATTTAATAAATTGTGGTAAAGGAAAAAGTGAAGATGTTGCCTATAGCAACCTATCAGATTCTACCTTTCACTTTCTTATTACATACTACAGAATGTCAGCTAGGATTGGATTGGTTGCTATGGGAAACATCTCCACATTTTCATTCCAGCAGCTTTGTAAATCTAGACCTATATGTCATATGTAATTTATGTATGTTTTACAAAAAAACATCATATTAAAAATGTATAATATATATAACTATGCACTTCAAAGAAATACACTTGGTAATGTTTTTTAGTACGTAAATTGTATATCCTTAATCCAAAAAACACAACCATTCTGATGAGTGTGCATATGAAAGTTTCATTTACTTCAATTAAAGTTCACATGTGGTCATTAGAGTTGCAACAGTGAATCTTATTCACATACATTTTTGCTGAGATTTATTCTGCTACATGATTCATTTAGGCCAGAGTAAAATCTAAATTTTGAGATTGCCATAATCTTGAATGTTTGGATTGTGAGTGCAGACAGTGTATTGCAGTGTGTTTATAGGTCTATGTATGTGTGTGTATTTGTACAATAATAATGAGGTACAGGAAAATGTGTATAAACTAGAAATGTTTCATACAGTGCGAGTGTGCATTGGCATTTTTTCATTATAAAAGTAAAAATTTCACACACATTAAATATATTAAACATTCTATAATAAAATGACATTTTTAAAACAAATAACACGAACAATATTATACACATTAGGAATGATAATAGTAATTATAAATACATTTATTGTTATTGTGAATGATGGCAGTCTTTAATGTTACATAAATCTATTGTGACGGTTACACACAGGGGTGTAAGACAATACTGTTAAATGTTGAAACATTATAGGATTTACACCACAACATGCATGACTTAAAATAACTTTACAGGAAACATATCAAATTTACACATGATTATTTTAGATAAATATATATGAACATCATAATAAAAACAATACTTTAAAACTATTTTATGTATATAAATGAGCAGCATCAATACACAATATACTTTGACTTATAACACAAACGTATGTGATTAATAATATACATTTAAACAGCAAGGACTATCGACATCAGAAAGCGATTTTTCAGTATCTATTTTATTGTTAGTTTACTGAACAACAAGCATAACAACATTAAACAACATTCAATGCACTTGTCAGTGCTATTGTCAACAAACAGATCTTAAATATACGCAACTTAGTTGCAGGTTGTCGCAGGTCATAGCTCCTTTAATCAATCACTACACATGCAAACAACCGTGGATCGTAAAGTTAGACCACCACAGAGCAACCCTAAGTCTGCCCTACCAGTTGAGATCTTAAGGGAAGTAGTTGCGGTTATTTGAGATCCTAAGTGTCTGCCCGCGCCACTTTCCCTCGTCATGATGTCTCCCCCCGCCCATTTCTATGCAAAATCCTAGGATCCTAGATATCCGCATCTCTTAGGATCTTAAGTGCTTGCGATCGATTCACAGGACCGCTCTTAGTGAACTTAAGATCCTAACCTCAACGTAGACTGCGTAACACTATTACTACGCATGTGCATTCATGCGTGATTTTTACGATCGCAAATATATGCACCTAAGTGCCGATAAAATCGTATCTCTGAATCAGCCCCAAAGAGTACAGCGGATTTGTGTAATGGCAAAACCTCAGCATCTACCACCATGACCCTCCATCTTCTTCCTGTGGATTGCAATATGCGATGCAAATCTGCAGAAATTCTGCTGTTGATGGGTAAATATTGGAAAATAGAAGAAAGCCAAGAAAATGTGATTGACATTTAAGACCCTTTTTCAGAGGATTCAGAGGTTGAGTGTGTTGAACAGAAATCTGTTTTCAACACAGATGCATCTTGCATACCAAACAATACTCCACACAGTAGCGTCTCCATTCCAACTGAAATCAGATCCAATTCTTGTTATCTGAACACAGATAGTAATGGCTCTGAATGCAACATGACACCAGGACACAATCAAGATCATGCACTTCATCCAGTGATACATATGGATGATATAATATCTTTTCATGTTGGGGCTGAGGTAGAGATTGGTTGAGAAAAACCCCATCTAAAACTGTGTCTCATGGCTTGGAGAAGACATCAGATAAGCTCCAATCTAATTTAACAGGTAAGGTGCTTGTTTAATAAAAAAAAAATGGGTAGATTTTTAGTATTGTATGCCTTGGTGTACAAGTCCTATTAAAAGCTCATTTTGTATGTAATAGGGGCTATCTCCCCAAATAAGTCTGCCACTGAGATAGGTAACAGGTTTTAAAAGAGAATCTCTTGTGTGGTGGAATAATTTCATTTACTATTTTATTACATTATGCTTTGGCAATGTGAATCATTTGCTTTTCTAATTAGGTAATGTAAAATGCTTTGTAAAATGGGTAACTAAAGAAACACAAGTGGTGATATTAAGTACTGGATTGATATATAGGCCACTAGGACAAGATGAGTAAATGGACAATATCATATTGAAAGACATTTCTAAAATGACATTAAATAGAGTGGTAATAATCCTGGGGAGAATTTAATCTACCTGATATAAAACGGGGTGAGATATTTCCTGGTACTACCATCTAACGATTGCCCGTAATACATCCACAGTCAGTATGAAGCTGTTCCCTCTTTGGGGGTTGATCTGTTTATTTATATGTATATATGCTGATGTTTAGTTTGAAATCTATTGGGATAATAAATAAAGGTGGAGCTTTTAAATAAATAATGCTGCACTATGTGCATTTTCTTTTTTTGTTTGTTTTTTGATTCTTTTGAGGTATTTACCTTTCACAAAGGGGAAATTTCTTTAATAAGAGGAATCTAAAGAAGATTGGACCAAAAGCACTAATCGATTTGAGAGATCAGGGGTACAGTGGATCACTTACCAGTATAAAATCACTATCTATTATAAAAACCGATAATGGAAACAAAGACTTAATAAAGAAATATAGACTTTGCTGTGTGGACATAAGCTGAAAAATGTATTGGAAATTTTGAAAACTTCCACTTTATTTTTTATGAACTTAGCACTTTTATTAATATTGATTTAGGTACAAGAAGAAGGTACATAAGTTACTAGTATGCTCTCCTCGTGTGCTCTCTTCTTACTGGTGCTCCACATGTACATTTTTTTTGTCTTATTCTTCTATTCTTCTATATTTTTTGTTAATATATTATATCAGTGATGGTAAATATTTTAATACTATTGTGTTATCTATACAATATTGATACTCCTGTAAAAAAAAAAGGTAAATAAAGTCTTTGTTTACATTTATCACCCAAATGCATGGTCTTTGTTTTGGGTGTAACCTGGGATGGGTATTAACATAAGACTAAACAGTCTGGGAAAGTGTATTACACTCTATTATTCTATGAATAGAGCTTTTCCTCCTACTATACACTCCATCAATTAAAATATTTGCTAGATTTCAAACTTGCTCTACTGGGTGAATGGTGGAAATTCTTGAATTAAATTTATGTTGATATCTACTGTATTATATTCCCCAAAAAATCCAATTGTTTTAATATCTATAGAAAAGGTACAGTCATAGGTACCAACATTATCCCCAGTTACTCTTTCTATAGAAAAAGTATAGTCATGCATAATAACATTATTCCC
>WWET01009638.1:6632-21292 GCA_011038615.1 Limnodynastes dumerilii
ATGGGCTCTATTTACGTACACCGCATAAATCTGGGGAGTGATAGTGATCCAGGCTCGCTTATCATCGCAGCGAGCCTGGACACTTCACTCCCCAGATTTATAAACACTCACCTTCATCGTGAAGACTCACGATGTCCGGTGAGTGTTTCCACTGCATCACCGGCGCTTCACTCGTATGTGAAGCGTCGACGATGCAGTAAAATAGTCGCGCATGCGCCATACACGCACGGCGCATGCGCAATGTTTAGCTGCCGTGCGGAGTGGTGGCATAAGGAATCAAGCTGATTCCTTAATGCCTTTTTTTTTATTCTTAGCGATCCCCCTGAACCACCAATGTTTCCCCCCTTTTTATCCACTGAAGCACCAATGACAAGAGGAGATTCAGAACCTGTATAAAATGATTATATATATACATCATCAGACATATACGGTATATATATAATCATTTTATATATATTTTATATAGGTCTGAATCTCCTCTTGTCATTGGTGCTTCAGTGGATAAAAAGGGGGGAAACATTGGTGGTTCAGGGGGATCGCTAAGAAAAAAAAAAAGGCATTAAGGAATCAGCTTGATTCCTTATGCCACCACTCCGCACGGCAGCTAAACATTGCGCATGCGCCGTGCGTGTATGGCGCATGCGCGACTATTTTACTGCATCGTCGGCGCTTCACATACGAGTGAAGCGCCGGTGATGCAGGGGGAACACTCACCGGACATCGTGAGTCTTCACGATGAAGGTGAGTGTTTATAAATCTGGGGAGTGAAGTGTCCAGGCTCGCTGCGATGATAAGCGAGCCTGGATCACTATCACTCCCCAGATTTATGCGCTGTCCATAAATAGAGCCCATAGAATTTATTAAGTAGTAGACGTAGGCTTCTTAGTTTCAAAACCACATAGCGTTACAAAGCTTCTGACAGATTTCTGACCCAGAAACAGTGTTGTGTATATTTCTCCTCCACAGCTAAATTATGACTGTTTGTCAGCAGAATGTGTGTTTTCTATCATGTCCTCCTCATTTAAGCATTATTTCCACTATATAAATCTGATCCCAGCCAGTTGCGAACTCTAGGAGGCATAGCAATCAATCCACAGTGAACCGAGCTTTCGGTGGTCTGAAAAGTAAGTAAAAAAGTCCCCCACTCCTTTCAATAATTCTAACCCTAACCCTCCCCTCTCACTACCCTAACCCTAACCCTCCTTTCCTGGTAGCCTGACCCTAACCCTCCCTTCCTTGCAGCCTGACCCTAACCCACCATCTCCCACAGCCTGACCCTAATTGTCTCTTCCCTGCAGCCTGACCCTAACCCTCCATCTGCTGCATCCTGACCCTAACTCTCCCTACCCCACATAAAGAGGTTACTCACCTTTCCCTCAGTCCAGCGATAGCAGTGGCGGAGTGACGGTGGAGGGATATCGGTGGCGGTGGAATTTCCAAATGAGACATATTCACCCATTCTAAAAAAAAAATTTAAACTGGTAAGTATTAGAAATAGGGACATCCGAAAAGGAACTTTCGGATGTCCCTATTTCGGAAATAGGAATTTCTAACCAGGGACTGGAACCGTGGCGTGCCTACCCTGTTACATATCTTTGTGTCATATGAAAAAAGGCATATTTTCCCTACTCCATGCTGCTTGGGATCCTGTAAGTTACTTGATTTAAGATACTGTACAATTTGTTCCTTTAATAGTGTTTCCATCAATTTCCCTACTGCTGATGTTAGACTCACTGGTCGGTAGTTTGATGCTTCTTCCCTACTTCCTCTTTTATGCAGAGGGACAACATTTGCTATTTTCCAATACTCTGGAATCACCCCAGTTATTAGTGACTGGTTGCATAATTCAGTTAATGGGTGCCCAGGACTGTTGACAGGGGGAGGCAATGGGGACCCTTGTAAGCGGAGGATGCGGCACCAGGCCGATCATCCCCTGCTATGTGGACCGCACAACTCAGTGTGACACTGGTGCGATCTCAGGTCACGTCAGCGTCATCCAGAGCACAGCAGGAGGAAGAAGGTAAGTAAAACAGGGGGATTATTGGGATGCTGGGAGGCTAAGAGGAGACATGAGGGGATTATTTGGAGGCTGGGGAGGCATGAGGGGATTATTTGGAGGCTAAGGGGAGGCATGAGGGCCATTATTTGGAGGCTAAGGGAAGCCATGAGGGGATTTTTTTGGAGGCTGGGGAGGCATGAGGGGATTATTTGGAGGCTGAGCGGAGGCATGAGGGGATTATTTGGAGGCTGAGGGGAGGCATGAGGGGAATATTTGGAGGCTAAGGGGAGACATGAGGGCTATTATTTGGAGGCCGAGGGGAAACATGAGGGCCATTATTTGGAGGCTGAGGGGAGACATGAGGGGATTATTTGGATGCTGGGGAGACTTGATGGGAATTATTTGGAGACTGGTGAGACATGAGGGGGATTATTTGGAAGCTGGAGAGAGATGAATGGGATTTTTGGAAGCTGGGGAGACATGAGAGAGGTTATTGGAAGCTGGGGAGAAATCAGGGGGATTATTGGAATCTAGTGATACATGAGGGGGATTACTACTGGGGAGACATGAGGGGGGTTGTTAGAATCCTGGAGACATAAGGGGGGTTATTAGGAGGCTGAAGAGACATGAGGGGGATTTTGGGAAGCTGGGGTGACATGAGGGGGGTTATTGGGAGGCTGAAGAGACATGAGGAGGATTACTGGAATCTAGAGAGACATGAGGGGGATTTTTGGAAGCTGAGGAGACATGAGGGGGTTTTTGGAAGCTGGGGAAACATGAGGGGGATTATTGGAAGCTGGAGAGACACGATGGGGATTTTTGGAAGCTGGTGAGACATGAGGGGGATTATTGAAAACTGGGGAGACATTAGGGGGTTATTAGAATCTTGGAGACAACACATGGAGTATGTATTGAAAGGCCTGGGTGACAATTTCTATGAACACTGTTTTCTTTGGTTGCCATGATTGCTGATGCCGTTTGGCCATCACTTCCTGATATTGATGGACTTACCATGCCGCTTCCAATCAAGTCCAATCAAGCCGCATGTGGACTTGATTGGAAGCGGCATGGTAAGTGTTAACTTTAAACCTCGACTTCCTTTGTATTGTGGTTACAAATATGTATTTTGCTCTTTATAACACTAGGAGGCTATTGTGGTTAAAAGAATGCTGAATTTGACACTAAAATGATATTGGTCCCAATAGTAAGATAGTTGTAGTCATAGATATTAAGATTTGTATCAAAACTTCAAAATATGTGCAAAGACATCCCTAAATGCAAATACACAGATACACTTAATATATAAAGGGGGAGGGAGTGTAAGTTCTCGCCTCCCCCCCAAAAAAAAAGTTGTGACGCCCCTGGCAGCAGTTGTTACGTAACGTAACTCTAATCCTACGTAACTTCAGCTTAAGTACGAACAAAAGGCTGTGTCATCCATAGGACATTTAAATCATACATTATAGGCCGGGTTAGGCCATTACGTACATTAATCCATTCCGTACTTCCGTACTTACGCTTCAAAAAGTTAAGGTAGGTTTTGGCAAACGTAAATCAAGTAAATTACGTACAACCGAGGGAAGTGCCTAGGGGAGTGAATAGTACTTACGATAGCGTAAATACGAACGTAAAAAGAACTTAGGCCTGGATCTACCCCATTTTATTAATAGCCTTCCCATTTAAAAGTGGTCCCTTCCCCTCTCTTTCTTTTGTGAATATTGAAAACAAATACTTGTTAAGATGATCTGCCATAAACTTTCACCCTCAACAAGACTCCCACTCTCATTTTGAGCTTTACGATACCCTCTTTAGTTTTTCGCCTTTTGTATATATACCTAAAAAAGGTTTTGTCCCCTTTTCGTACCAAGTGGACCAGTTTATACTCAATTTATGCCTTTGCTGCCCTGATAACCTTTTTAGCCTCTATCTGCTTTGCAAAATAATCCTCCCTGTCATCATTATTTTGAGTTTGCTTATCATTCCAAAGGGCCATCTATTTTGCTTTCATTATACTTGCTACCTCTTTTGTAAACCACATTGGATTTCTTTTCTGGGGTTTTAACTCAACTTTCTTATACAAAAGTCTGTTGATACTGATATTTTAAATTTCCCCATTGCTCCTGTGCCCCATTCATGTGCGTCCACTCTGCCAAAGAATCACTTACACATTTCCCAATTCAGAGTGCATGAAGCCTGTCTTTTTATTCTACATCCTGTCCCACTTAATACTCGCTTATCCTAGCCTAGGAGCCAGATTTACTAAACTGCGGGTTTGCAAAAGTGAAGATGTTGCCCATAGCAACCAATCAGATTTTATTTAGTCAGCTATCCCTATTTCCAGGACAGTGTCAGGTTCTGAAAGAAGTCCATTGACCACAGTGGCAGTGGGTGGACTGGCACGCAAAGGACTTCTGACTCCCAGGTATTATGTAAAACAGCCAATTTACTAATTCTAAATGCATAAGTTAAATGTGTCAGCATTCTGCTCTTGTGTGCATTACGCCAAACCCTTTATTCCGTGCTGTAAACTTTTTCAACAGCGGAGCATGACAACCTGCCATGCAGACAACGTATAAATCATACTTAAAAGGCTTGATGAACCACTTACATACCATCCTTTAATACGCACCACCCCCATTCTATGTGGGATGAGATCATAAAAGATAAAGTAGGGTCCAGGGTATATAAGTGGTGCATGAGATAGGGGAGTCTTCTTCCCTCACATGTATAGAATTTAGGATCATATTGTTATATTTTTCTTTCACAGCATACTTAAACATGGATTTAACCCAAGGACCTTTTATTAAAATATCCACACTATGATCAGCTAAAATGGAGATGATATGGAAATCTGGATTGTACATGGGGGCTTATTCAAGTCCTTTCTGCACATTAAACTTACCTCCCACCGTAAGTACCTAACATATGCATCCCACCCCATCCTGTCACGTTGCCAGAAATCATTCCATTACAGAAGTCTGGATCTGTAGGATCGTGTCGTAAAGTACAGTCCTGTGGTTCACATTGAGCATAAAACAACCGTTTGGCAGAGGCCTTGATCTGGTCCCCAGTCTCAAGCAATGCAGCTGGGCAGACAAAGGACTCATCCACTCACTTCCTGTAAACACAGTCTTCCTTGTGCAACTACATAAGAGAAAGTAGAAGGGGACAATCCAAAGGAGAATTTACAGAAGTGAGTATGGTAGGAGTGAGCATGGTAAAATTTGTGTGAAGGAGAGGGTTTATTTAGTGCTAACTGGTGGCTGGATAGGAATTTACTGTAATGATCAGAAGATAAGAGCCACTTGGCCCATCCAGTCTGTCCAATTCAGTAGTAGATGTTACAAAATGCAACCTGCACATGCTAACGTGTAATTCACCTACTTATGTCAAAGCAGTTCCTTCTGCATTCATATAGTGATGGGTTCACCCCTTGTCACATGCTCTCTCTCTCTGGTGCTTGGGTGCTGCCATTTTCCACACAGTGTCCTAGCTGTCTCCTAGCAGCTAGAACACTGGCCAATCAGGAGAGTGGGTGCTACAGCTTCTGGCTGTTGGACAGCAGTCTTTATCAGAGGCGGAACTAGCGAGTTGTGAGCCCAGGTGCAAAAAATATGCTGTGGCCCTGATGATATCCCAGGCAACCCAGTGGGGAGCTTCAGCAGTGTGGTAATGACGGCTGTAGGCCCTTGTATCAGCATAGAACCCGGTGCCACTGCACCTGTTGCACCAGTGGTAGTTCCCTCCCTTAAATAGAACTGGCAGCTGTTTTCTACGCTGCCAGTTATAGTGTCTTCATGCGTCCCCTGCTTTTGCTCCTGTTTATTGCCCTTGTTATTTTTCCTGATTTCTGAGTGCCTTTATTCCTAGTTGTTCCTTCTGTTCTCTAGTGTTCTTCCCTCCTGGTCCATTCCCCTGCCTTTCCAGCTGTGTGCACTGGTGTGTTTGTGTGAGTGCCCACTGTCTGTCTGGGTGCATTGCTGTTCTCACTGGTTTTTTCTCATTGCACTTGTCTGGTGTCAGTCTCTCTTTATTCCTACAGTCCTTTTGCAATGTCTAGCATCTGTCACTGCAGCCAAGCCTGTCCCTACCATCAGAGACTCCAGTGAACACCAGGGTCAGATTTACTAAGCTGCAGCATTGGAAAAGTGGAGATGTTGCTCATAGCAACCAATCAGATTCTATCTGACATTCTCTAGTATGTAAAAGGAAAGTGATAGCTAGAATCTGATTGGTTGCTATAGGCAAAATCTCCACTTTTCCAAACCCGCAGCTTAGTAAATCTGGCAACAGGTCTCTTATTAGCCTGTGCTCCCTGATGAGCTAATCCTAACAGTACTGGAGTAATAGAGCTTGAAGGTCCACAGGGGATTTCTCTAGCTTCCTAGGGATCCAGTATCACACTTGACTGAGGGCGCTTTGGGGTTTCCTTATTTGGCACATCCCAGTTATGTGGTCACCATACTTCTCCACAACATTACTCTTGAACCTTTAGATTTTCCTTTTTGATTCAACATACAGACTGTGTAGCACTGATAATTGCATCATTAAGCCTTGTTCCTGACTGTTTATTACTGTGTAGCAGATGATAAAACTAGAATAATAAAATTTGTATTGAATATAATAACCAGTCTGTCACCCTCTATAATTTTTGTACTCCAATTACACTAGTGGACCGGATTCACAGATTCGGTGTGAGTTAGGTGCGGACAGACACGCACCTAACTCACAAGTCCTGCCCCCATCACGCCCCCCTTTTTAGGCACCTTATAGCACTTACGAGTGCCATAAGGCTACCTTAACTATCCGTGCAATGTCTGCACGGACATTGCCGCTACCCCCCTCCCACATTTGCCCAAACTCTCCCCAAGGCGGCATTACACCGTCTTTTTTTACCTAAAATACACTGTGCGGTCTTTAAAGACCAAACTGGTGTGTAAATTGCGTAAGGGACCTACTACACATGCGCAGTAGGTCCTTTACTAAAGATATGCACCTAAGAAGCGACTGCTTCTTAGGTGTGAATCCGGTTCTTTGTATATATGTTTTCTATTATAATTTTCTTTTTCACCCAGTGAATGGGAGATATCAATTTTCCTTCTGGATTATGTTTGCCTCCTTTTACATTAGCCATATTATTAGATGGATGTTATTTGTGTAATAAAGTGGCCAATACTCTGTTTATGAGGTTTGAACGGTGGTATAGAAAAATATTAACTTTTACTAGAAATCATCAAACTATCCTTAGGACCATAGATAAAGAAAAATTATGTCATTTAAACTCTGACTATAGCCCCAAAGTATTTTAAGAAATACGGAGGAGTGTATGTATTATACCTCTATTTAAAGCCTCCCTGCATTTTTCATATTCTTTTATTTATATGGTTGTTTTTTTGGTCCTCTTATGTTTAGTGTTAAATCTTTAAATCGCAGTGGATCCAACTTCTTTTAGGACCCGTTAGAATACTTGTTTTAGCAGTTTCACAACCTATCTCATTTAAATAGTAAATATTTATATAGTAGCATTGCTACAAGGTGTCCGCAGTGCTGTACAAAATACAACAGCAAAATACAGTACAGACATACAGGGTAGGGATGGACAGCATAGTACATAATAAAAGCAAGCACAGACAGCAAGGCAAAATGCTAGGTGTCAAGCTTGGCAGATCAGGGAGGAGGGGATAGAGGGCAATGAGAGGTTGGGAGGGAGTTACCAGGTGGGGACAGGGTAAAAAGGGTAGCAGAGGGGGACAAGAGGGTACGAAGTGAGGGGGGAGTGGTAGAGGAAGGAACAACACTAGGATGGAGGACCCTGCTCACGTAAGCTAACGCACTAAATGGGAGGGATGAACTTACAGAAGAAAAAAAAAGGGATGAAGGAAGTGGAACTGAAAACCTGCAAAGGAAAGGCTAAGGTAGAGTGGCGTGATAGAAAGATGAGCTTGAAAGCAGCATTGAGTATAGATTGAAGGGGGGCAAAACAGTTAAGTGGGAGTCCAATGAGGAGGAGGATACAGTAGTCGAAACGTGATATAACTAGAGAGTAAATGAGGGGTTTTGTAGCTTCATTGGTGAGGAAGGGACAGAGGCGTGCAATGTTGTATAGGTGAAAAAAGCAAGAATGAGAGAGGGCACGGATGTGTGATATAAAGGAAAGTGAGAAGTCAAGGTCACCAACAGGCAGTGAATTTGAGAAGAGGAGGAGACAGGAGTATCACCAATGGTTATGGTGATGGTGGAGGGGGGAGGAAATCATAGGTGGAGGAAAAACAATGATTTCCATTTTGTCAATATTCAGCTTGAGGAATCGTTTATTATCCATGTGGATAGGGATGCAAGGCACTCAGAAATCTTATACAGAAAAGAGTGTACATTTTATATTAAAGGGTAGCACTAACACTAAAAGGAAGACTAATAAACTAGTACATACAATAATTGTCAAGAAAAATACTGAAATACAAAAAACTTAATACAAATAATAAAGATAAGAATAAGCAATGGTCACAGGCCAAATAATTTGTGGTGATATACCAATCTATATGTGAAAAACTAAACTAGTATGTCATCAGCGTAGAGGTGGTAGTTGAAACCAAAGGTGCTGATAAGCTTACCCAGTGAGGAGGTGTAGAGTGAGAAAAGGAGCAGGCCAAGGACAGAGCCCTGGGAGACACTAACAATGGAGAATAGAGGGGGGGCAGATGAGGGGTGGAAAAAGAAGGTTTGGTCAGAGAGATAGGAGGAAAACCAGGAGAGAGCAGTGTTAGTGAGACTAAGGGGCTGATTCAGAGATGCGATTGCGAAAAGATCGCAAATATACGCATCTAAGGTTAAGATCTTAGCAGGTTGCAGCCCACTGCATAAAGAGTCACTCCCCTTGCAAACAGCGGTGGATCTTAAACTTAGACCACCATTGACTAGCCCTAACTCTGCGCTAGCAGTTGAGATCTTTAGTGACGTAGTAGCGTATATTTAAGATCCCAAGTGTCAGCCCGCGCCCACTTTCCCTCATTTCCCTGCCTCCCCCCGCCCATTTCCATGCAAATCCTTAAGATCTTAAAGATTCGCAGCACTTAAGATCTTAAGTGCTTGCGATCGATTCACACTTATGATCTTAGCGAATTTACGCTCCTAACCGCTACGTACATGGCGTTGCACTATTACTACGCATGCGCAGTTTTGCGAATTTTCTAAGATCCTAAATATACGCTCCTAAGTGCCGTGGAAATCGTATCTCTGAATCAGGCCCTAAAAGAGCAGAGTGTTTGAAGCAAAAGAGGATAGTCAACAGTGTCAAAAGAAGATGACAGCTAAAGAAGAATGAGGATGTAGTAGTGACCCTTGAATTTGGCAGATAACAGATCATTGCCCAATTTGGTAAGATTAGGGCCAGAAACCAGACAGGAGGGGGTCCAGGAGAGAGTAATCAGTGAGGTAGCTGATGAAACGTTGGTAGACTAAGCGCTCAAGGAGTTTGTAGGTGAAGGGAATAAGGGATATAGGTTGTTAGCTGGAGAGAGAAATAAGGTCCAGATTAGGTTTTTTGAGACTGGGAGAGACAAGGGCAGGGAAGGGAAGAAACCAGATGAGAGGGAAAGGTTGAAAAGATGGGCTAGATGGTAGCAGACAGAGAGAGAAAAGTGTTGTACAAGGTATATGAATAGGGTCCACATGACAGATTGAAGGTGGTGAGGATATTATTAGGGAGTGAATTTCTTCGATTGTCATAAAATGGAAAGAAGAAAACACATGCTGGTTGGGTGCAGGGAGGGGTGGAGAGTTGGATAGGGATGGGAAAAGCAGTGTGGAGGAGATATCATTTCTGATAGAGATTATTGTGGATGAGAAGTAGGAGGCAAAGCGGAGATAGAGGATGGGATGGAAGGCAGGGGTGGGGAGAGGAGAGTGTTAAATGTGGCAAAGAGGCGACAGGGGTTGGATGTTTGGAAGATGATGAGAGATTTGAAAAAAATTTGCTTGGCTTGGGAAAGGGCGGAGCAGTAAGAGGAAAGGATGGATTTAAAGTGGAGGAAGTCAGCAAGGAAACAAGATTAGCACCAGAGACCTTTGAACCCTTTCTAGTTCCAAAATGTCTTTTTTATGGAGTGTGGCCCAGAACTGAACTCTGTATTCGAGATGAAGCCTTACCAATGATTTATATAGTGGCAAAATTACACTGACTTCCCTTGAATCTATGCCCCTTTTTATGCATGCTAATACTTTATTGGCCCTTCCAGCGGCTGCTTGACATTGAGCACTACTGCTAAGCAGAGCCTGTGTTAAAGTGTTTGGCGCCTCCCCGCCAACTTTTAATTTACACCCATCTGTCTAATAATTTAACATTATAGTTAATGTATAGTATCAATGTAAGCAGCATAAAACACAATCTTGTAACCACAATAAAAGATAACAAGTCATAGGGGTTTATTTACCAAAGGCGAATTTTGGCCCAAATTTCAATTCGCTGCGATTTGCAGCGAATTCACTAAGCTGCGAATTGCCTGCAAATTTTTTAACTCCTGCGAGATGCGGCGCTTTTGCAAGGGGTAAATCGTCTGAGTGTAACTGACGTCATCGCTTATATAAAAGGCTGCCCCCTAGCGACGGTATGGTCATTAGGAGCAGCACAGGAGAAGAGGAGAAGCCTGTCCCCGTCGTGTCCAACACCGAAGAGCCAGAGGACCGGACCAGAACAACAGGAAAGTGACTACAATCAACCGGACGTCTCCAATCAACTGAAAAAGATTCTACACAGCAAGCAAGTCTTCCCAATAAAGATGACAGCAAACGGTGAGTGAAATAAACTTTTATTCTTTTATTACATCACACACTGCATTCATACACAGTGGTATAGGACACGATGGCCAACGGAGGTAAGTGCAAACATTAGGGGACATTATTAGTCAGTGAAAATGTTTTTTTTACATTCACACTTTGATTAATATTGAAATGTATGTTTTGTGCAGACTGTTTTTTTTTTATGTTACACGCACAACACACACAGAGTGGCATGGTTAGAAGTCTTTCCATACTCACGCTGATATTACTACAAGGCTAAGTAATGCTTAGCCTTGTAGTTCTATCAGCACAGCATGGCTAAGGCTTTCAACCATGCTGCGGTCAGATTTGACACTCAGAAAAACACGTCAACAAGATTGGCATGTGTTTTTTTTGGCTCACAGGGTGAATTGTCACTAACTAGCCTCTAGGCAAGGGCGAAGTGTTAAACGGCGAGTTAATGGCGATTTTACTACGAGTTAGTCAAAGCGACCTTTGTGAATGCAGTGAGTTGTATGTGTAACATTGAAAAAATCACACAGGCGATTTTAGGCTCTGCGATTTTACAGATGCCTAAACTCACGTGAGTTTACCTTTAGTGAATACGGTGATTTGATATTCACAGCAAACTCACGCGATTTTAGGCGATTTTTTTCTAAATCACATTTTGTAAATATACCCCATAGTCACTATTATACAATACAAACAGCACCCTACTTTCCACTATACAATTCCCACTTCATCCTAAACACTGCCACGCAATAGAGACTATGGGCCAGATCCAGAACAACGCTTGTGAGAGAATTTACGCGTGGCGGACACGTAAAATCGCATTTTGGTAAGTAATGCGCATGGGCACCATAAAAAATACGCTCTGTAACGTAGCGTAAACGTGAACGTATGGGCCATTCACGTATGTGTCGCTTAAATCCTTACTTTTCAAAATGTAACCACTGACGTACGTAAAGGCTACATGTATGTAAGTGGCTAAGCCCGCCCATACTGTACGATTTAATATAACAGGTCTTAACAGAGACCTCCTGTATACACATATAGCAAATGGATAGGGACTCACCTACAGGAGGTGCCTTGACGCTGGGCAGCTGAGCTTAACCCAATATATCTATATTGTGAACTAAACCTCCTTTTTATTTATGTGCTGACACATAGTGTTATTTAATGTATGTTTGGAGCGCCGGACCTCTTTTGTTTCTTGTTCGATTTAAATGTCTCACCCCACCTTCGAAGCGTAATTACGGGTGTCGTATGGCTGTAACGCCATTCGTTCATAGTTCCGCTGTTGATACGTGGCTGGTACGTACGTTCAGAGTTGCCGTAACATCTGCCGTTTGCAGGCACAGTAAATACTAATGGGCGATTTTACTTTAGCGGCTAGCGTAAAATCGATTGCGTACGTAGTTTAGGACCTGGCCCATTATCCTAACCGATATACCATACAAGCCACCATACAACATAAATTGCATCTTTCTGAGCACTGTACAATAAATTCAATATTCTTGTAACCCTTAAAAAAGGTCTAATTGTGTCTATAAAAAATAGAAAAGATTTGTAATCAAAATATAAAAGAAGCACAGCCTTGTAAGCACTTACTTACTTATCTTGTTTGTGTGTGTGTCTGGTATATATAAAGCATTCAATCTCTGCCCTTTGCATGTATCCAGTCTTCCAATATTTCCCTTTATGTGTTTCTAGTCTCCCAATATTCTCCTTAATGTGTCTCCAGCCCCCCAGTATTCTCATCATGTCTCTCCAGCCCCTCAGTATCCCCATCATGTGTCTCCAGTCCCCCCAGTATTCCCATAATGTGTCTCCAGTCTCCCCCAGTATCACATATCATGTGTCTCCAGCTCCCAGTATCCCATCCTGTCTCTCCAGCCCCCCAGTATCCCCAATTATGTGTCTCCAGCCTCCCAGTATTTCCATCAGGTGTCTCCAGCCTCCCAGTGTTCCTATCATATGTCTCCAGCCTCCCAGTAGTCCCATAATGTCTCTCCAGCACCTTCCCCCATATCCCCTATCATGTGTCTCCAGCTCCCCTAGTATTCCCATCATGTGTCTCCAGCCCCCCATTTTTACCATCATGTGTCTCCAGCTCCGCAGTATCTCCATCATGTTCCTCTAGCCTCCCAGTTTTCCCATCATGTGTCTCCAGCCCCACATTATTTTCATCATGTGTCTCCAGTATTCCCATCATGTGTCTCCAACCCCCCATTATATCCATCATATGTCTCCAGCTCTCCAGTATCCCCATCATGTGTCTCCAGCCTCCCAGTATCCCATCATATTTTTCCAGCCCCCCCAGTATTCCCATTATGTCTCTCTAGCCCCCCCCAGTATTCTCATCATATGTCTCCAGCCCCCCCTGTATTCCCATCATGCGTCTCCAGCTCCTCAGCATACCCATTATGTGTCTACAGCTCCCCAGTATACCCATAATTTGTCTTTAGCCCCCCAGTATTCCCATCAGGTCTCTCCAGCCTCCCCAGTATTCCCATCATGTGTTTTCAGCCCCCAGTATTTCCCATCATGTCTCTGCAGCCCCAAGTATTCCCTGTCATGTTTCTGCAGCCCCCAGTATCCCATATCATGTCTCTAGCCCCCCCCCCCCNGGTGCGTATATTTGCGATCTTTTCGCAATCGCATCTCTGAATCACCCCCTAAGTTATCCAGTTTGTGGGTGTAGTGTATATATTCATCCAATCTCTCCCCCTTGCGTGTACTCCCCCTTATGTGTCTCCAGTCTCCCAATATTCCCATCATGTCTCTGCAGCCCCTCACTATCCCTATCATGTCTTTGCAGTCCCTCAGTATCACCATCATGTCTCTGCAGCCCCCCACTTTCCCCATCATGTCCCTGCAGCCCCCAGTATTCCCATCAGTATCCCCTAGCATGTCTCAAGCCCCCCTAGTATTCCCATCATTGGGCTCAAGCCCCCCAGTATCCTCATCATTTCTCTTCAGCACTCCAGTATGCCTATCATGTCTCTGTAGCCCCCCAGTATCCCCATCAGGCCTCTGCAGCCTCTCCACTTTTACTTTACTTACCTTTGTTGTGTCCCTCTTCCCTTACTCCGTGGTGCACTTTCTTTTCCTCCTTTCTTGTGTATACTGGAACTTCCTGTATGAGCTTCTGCGGCTGTTACATAGAGCAGTTGAAGAGTTTTGAAATCAACTGCTCTGTGTAACTGCCATAGTATACATATGTAACTCCTGTATGAGCTGCCTGTCATTATAGCGTGGAGTGGATGACAAGTGCCTCTCCAGCCTGGGGCCAGTCTGCGCTGCATCTCCCAGCTTACCATCACAATGCGCTGTTTTATAAAAGTCTATTGTCCATGAACACTCCCAAATCCTTCTCCATTAAAGATTCCCCTAAATTTACCCCATTTAATTTATAGATTCCATGCTTGTTTTTGATCCTTAAATGCATAATCTTTGTCACAAACCGCAGCAATTACCACATCAAAGGTCATCTGTCCTTTGTGGCCATTGCAATGCTTCCAGGACTTGTACATGGGCGATGCTATCTTGGGATCATCACATGACCTGAGCCAGCCAGTCAGATCCTGCCTGGTTGTCTACTCAAGGTGCCTGATTGCTACTGAGCAGCGAACCTCAGATAGCCTGTCAAGCCTGTCTAAGCTGTCAAGTCCAGATCCAGTCCCGGTCAAGTCCAGTCCATGTCAAGTCTGTCAAGTCCAGTTCCAGTTCTGGTCCAGTCCAGGTCAAGTCTATTGAAGTACTGTCTAGTCCAGTCCAGTACTTGTATCCTCCACACCTATCAAATTACCCTCCAATCCAATATCTCATTAGCAAATCATATATTAAGCCTTCCAGCTTTCATTACTCTGCTGAACAACTATCA
>WWET01009639.1:0-10800 GCA_011038615.1 Limnodynastes dumerilii
TGTAATAGTAACGCTGCTCAGTATCTGTGTGCAATAAGCAGATATTCTCCCTGTATTTTGACCTTCCACCTTTTTTCCTCTAATTTTTCATCTCTGGGTTCGGTCTTTCCCGTTAGTGCTGTCCACCTGATCCAGTACTTGTCTTTATAACAAACTCAGGGAGATTCCGGTCGATCAGAAAATCAAAATATCCAAAGAGCATTAACACAAGTCAAGAGACAAGAGTCAAAATCAGCACCGGGGAGAGGGCAAATAATTGTATCAATAGCTATATATTTTGTGACTGAATCGACCCCAGTCCTAGAGATCGGACGTCCCTCAGGAAAGTCTCTTGTCTTCTTTTTCCTTTTAGGTGCAGACAGTTCCTTCATCTGCAGAGAGCACATTGGAAGCAATTGTGGAGGATCAATAGATTCAGTGGATGACTCCAAGGGAATGAGGGACTGATTTGAGGGCTCAGTGTGAAGACACAGAGGTCTTATAGGTGAGGATCACAGGTCCCTGGGCTTCCCCTACTAATTAGCAAATCCCTTGTATGCAGAAACAACCATTTTATATGACTCTGGATCTGGTTCTAAGTGATTAAGACATTTGAAGCCAATACCAGTATCCAAACAAAAGACAAGTGTACAGCGCTCGCAATTGATATATAAAAATAACTAAATTGGCTTAAACAATCCAGGCAGGAGAACGGCAATAGGATCAAAATGATTTACATTTATTCAATATAAGAATACATATAGTAAAACAATTTAAAAAGACACAATTTGACCGGGGTATTCTGACCCAAATTAACTGGGATAATCCCAAGGCATATAAAGTCAGTCCTAGTAATTCAGAGTTGGTGCACAAATAGCAAGATCTTATTTATCTAGAGGTAGAAGATAGCGTATCCTCAGGTGGCACCAGTATTGCTGCAATAGTTTCACAATTCTTTCCAATAACTTCAGAGTGGAGAGGGAATAGTTGTAGATAATGGTCTTGCTCCTCGCAGCTATTTAGTGCAGCAACAATGTTATAAATCAGCTGAATTGAAAAGTAGGGTCAGAAACCTCTGATCCTACTGACGCGTTTCTTCCCACAACTGGGGACTTTTTCAAAGCGTATGTATGGTGTCTGGGGCGGCATCAGCATTTATAGTATTCACACAGGTGTTCCACAATCTTTGTTAGATTCTTAAAGGTACATAGCTTCATTAGTTACATTTCTTTAAAAAGATGTTGATGCCTCAGTCATTCCTAACCTTTGCCGTTCTCCCTAATAGTTATAGTTAGAATATTGTACATAACAATAAGAGTTCTATCTATAATAAAGTTCATAGTTTTGACAGTATTAGCAGTATTTTTCAGTTCTATTTTGAATTAGAACTTCTGCCCACATATAGATCATTTAAAAATTCTTCCATAAATTTTTACACAGCAAGTGTTTTATTGTTTTATTATTATTATATATTTTGTTCTTATAATATTGGTTTCCATGTTCCCACCAAATAAATCTTTAGCAAATTTACATTCACATATAGGTATAAACATATAGTTTCAGATAATAATATTATAGTTTAATTGAGAATATGTAGGAATGTATAAATATGCCCGCATCCACTCGTATGCATGCGTACATATAGGGTCATCCCCAAATATGAATATGCATCTATATTCCTTCAGTAAACTCCAACGGTTCCCATTCAAAACTCATTTCTAATTTTAATTAAAAGATTAGCATTAGTGTTTTTCAATGTTGCTATTTTTATTATCACCGACTACACAGCTCACGCCACTGAGACATCCACCGCCACCCCCCAAAAAACCACCAAACAAGGCCAAACTATCACAGTTTAACCCCGTTCAATAGGCTCCCAGGGAATGACAATGAACATCCCAACAACACGAGCCCCACAGTCAGTGACAACAACAACAATCAATACCAAAATATTTTTGAGTTAATAATAATAATGATGATAATAATAATAAGTTACAGAACAATTAGTATAATAAAAATAAATGAAAATAAAAATAATAAAAATAAATATAATAAAGAAAATATATATATAAATAAAATAAAATGAAATGAAATAAAAATAAATATAAAAAATAAATAAATAAATAAAAATATGTGAATAAATATGAAAATAAAAATAAAAAATAACAAAAATAATAAGTATAGGTGTTCAATATCCTGTACCATTAAACTCTATTGTGTCATTCAGGAGTAAGGGTCTGTAAAATGAAGATCCAGTAGGCCTCGCGTTGGCAAAGCCTGCTGAATCTATCGCCTCCTCTTCTTGTAGAGGAAACAACCTTCAACCCACATGCATTTAGTAATTCTGGATTTCCTGAGTGATGAGTGATAAAATGTTTTGGAATACTATGATTCTTAACTCCTTTTAAAATATATCATTTATGTTCTCTAAATCGGTCCTTCAGTTTCCGTGTGGTGCGTCCAACATATTGGAGTCCACATGGACACTGAAGGACGTATATAACAAACATTGATTCACAGTCTATATGGGTCTTGATGGGAAAGTTTTTTTTATTTGTAAATGATTGTATGCTTATTGAGCCATCTAAGATAGCTTTACAAGTCAAGCATACAGTTCTATAACATTTGTAGCAACCAAATGTAACTGAATTATTTCCCTTTGTCTCATTTGATATGTCCTTTTCATTTGGGAACTTCACTGACTTGGTGCCAAGTAATTTTTTAGGTTTTTATTCTTTTTGAACACTATTTTTGTTTTTTCTTTTATTAGGGGTGCAATCAAATTATCTTGTTTTAAGAAACTGAATTTTTTCTCTATAATTTGTTTAATTTGAATAGATTTATTATTATATAATAATATATAATGAACAAAAGATTAAAATCCTGCTGGATCCCTACTTTTGGGTTCTGAAGTCTTTTTTTAGGGAGTAAAAGGTGATTTCTCTTTAGATTCATAGCTTGCAGTTTCGCTTCTTTAAGTAGTTGGTCAGGATAACCACGGCCTATAAAATTCAGAGACATCTTGTCTACCTGCACCTCAAAGTCAGCATCACTTTTGCAATTCCGTCGAAGACGGGTAAATTGATTATAAGGGATATGATTTACCCACGGACGGTGATGGCCACTTTTGTAGTGCAGATAGTTACACGCATCTGTTGGATTCGAATAATTAGAGCTGTTGATTCTTCCATCTCTGGATGAGAGGGCAATATCCAAAAAATTAATCGTGACCGGGTGATAAGTGAAAGTGAATTTGAGATTAAATGACAAAGTATTGTGCAGAATTAAAATCCCCATCCCATTTAATTCTGCACAATTAAAATTCAAAGTTAAATTGTGTCTTTTTAAATTGTTTTACTATATGCATATTATTGATTAAATGTGAATCCTTTTGATCCTATTGCCGTTCTCCTGCCTGGATTGTTTAAGCCAACGTAGTTCTTTTTATATACCAATTGCAAGCGCTGTACACTTGTTTTTTGTTTGCCTTAAATCTTTGAGGGGGTGACACACCTCTGTACAGCTGCTAAACTTTTTATTAGTAAGCGCCACCTGTTTCCCCTTTTCAGTACCAGTATCTCCACAATCAGAGTTTATAGAAGGAGGAGTGTGTGTCTTCTCTATGTCTTATTTATGCTGTGACACAGACGCTGTGAAGGGCAGCGAGAGACACGTGGAAGCTGCAGATTCAGCACCTCGGAGAGCGCCCGCTGAGCAGGGAAACCTCAGATGTCTTCATGGACTTTGGATTAGAAAGTGAAACAACCTTTGAAGTTCTTTGACATTTGCTGAAGTCGCCGTACACTCAGCTTGTGCGTAACCTGTGGCCATCCATCTACTCTGCAACATCATGGCTGACAGGACATCTAAAGAAACCCAGGCAGCTGCCTTAATGCAGACAAAGGAATCCAGCTCTATTCTTATTCATCAGAACAGCATCATAATATCCGCTATGAAGAGGCTCTATATTGTGTCCTGCCATTACTGTGTGCAGCACTTGTGTCGTTTTGGTTAATGCAAAGTTTTTCTATTTGCTTGAGGTTATCGTTGTCTATAAGGTTGAACCTGGGTTTGGAACGATTTTCACAATTATTGGGTCGTATTCAGAGATCCGTTTCCACGGCGAGTTCCCTGCATATTTTTAGGTATGTTTCCACTGCGCATGCGTAGTAAGTGATGGACTTGTGAATTGCACTTGGATACATACATCCGGACATGCAATGCAAAAAAACGCACAGGAATATTAAAATTAAAATGGGCGGAGAAAGTCATTTAAATGAAGGTATGTGGGCGTGACTAACATGAATCGCATGTACGGAGGACACACGCACGCAACTGCTCACGGAAAGTTACAAGTGGTCTATGGAGGCGGAAGTCACCGACAGCACGGCAGAGAGAGGGGCGTGTCATGGGTGTGAGGGGGTGTGGCCTGCGTTCCTTCAAGGAAACGGATCTCTGAATACGGCCCATTAACACGACCTATACTCTTTGGACCAGATTTACTAAGCTGCGGGAAAGAAAAGTGGAGATGTTGCTCATAGTAACCAATCAGATTCTAGCTGACATTTTCTAGTATGTAATAGGTAAGTGGGAGCTAGAATCTGATTGGTTGCTATGGGCAACATCTCCACTTTTATACACTTTTATAAAGTTGCAGAGTGTTGGATGGCTTGTGGGAGGTTTTGATTGCTGGTTTGCTTGATCTGTTGCATAGGCAGCAGTCAGCTGGTAGTTGCATGCGGTTAATCGTGAGAGATTTTTCTAGAAAGTTCAGTTGGAAGGGACAGTTGGTGTGAGGTGATCTGAGGGGAAGCAGTAGTGAAGTGAAGGGGAAAGTGGCGTAGGAGCGAAGCTGTTTTGGAGTGAATACTTAAGCCGGTGGTGCTTAGAAAGTGCGGTGAATAACCAGTCTGACAGAAAACAGTGTTAGAAAGAAAAGTGGAGACACTGGTCAAGTGAAAAGATCATAGAAAAGGTGTCGTCTATTTGGTGAAAGTCAGATTGAAGGAGCTGTAAAGAGTGCTGGAGAGAGAGGGAGCTGTGAGGCAGAGGTAGAGACGAGGTACAGAGCAGCTGAGAGCAGAGTGCCCGAGAAAGCCAAACCAGCTGAGAGAGAGAGAGAGAGACAGGCCAGTGATCGGTGGCAATAGAAAGTGACAGCGTGTGAGAGAGGGAGCCGGAGAGAGAGACTGAAAGAAAGAAGCTAAAGGGACAGCAGAGAAACAGGTGACAGCTGTACAGACAGACTTACCTGCGAGTAATTTGGATGGTTCTGACGTATATAGAGAGGTATTGAGAGCCACAGTGGTCGGAGCCAGATGCAGTTTGGGGAAGAGATGAAAGCTGAAGCTTCATAGAACTGCTGGCGTAATGATAGAGTGGTCGGTAAAGGGGAAGTGTGGTAAATTAGCTGTGCAGCAAGTGATGGAGAAAACTGTGTAATAAAATAAGGGAAAAGTGTGCAGAGTATAGCAAGAGTTTAGTGAAAAGTAATCATTAGAAAGGAATTGCAATATATTTATTTATTTATTTGGGATTTCCTTTTAAGCAGTTTAAAAAAGATATAAGGTTAAAAAAGGTATAGGTTGAACTGCATATTGTTATTTGTAAAATTGGGGATAAATGTTGCCATAATTTATGTGTAACTGTTCTATGGTTATAATTACTTAGAAAATTGTTATTTTAACATGAATCTGAACATTTGTTACATTGAAGAAGAAAGGTTGAATCAAACCATTAGTTAGTAACAATTTCTATTTACATTAATAATTATAATTAGTTTGTATGGTGAATTTCAAGATATTGAATTTGTTGTAAGAGAAATATGATTGTATTACCAAATATTGTTATCCGCATTTCTGTAATAACAGCGTTAAAACAAGTTTTCTGCAAATTCATAATACGTAAATTTGAGTAAACCAAATTCTTTAAACTCAAAACAGTTTCCTGGAGTTGAATTAATTCCACACTCTGCTTTACTGAACCACAAATCACTGTAAAAGGACACTTACCTATATTATCATACAAGAACCTGTAGCCCTTACCACCCGGGCATCACAGATCCACCACAGGGAAATCGGGGCGGTCTCCCAGGGGCCCCCACACACAAAGGGGCCCCCACAAACAACTTTCCAGGTCTCCCACAGCCATGCATGAAAATGGATTCCAATACTGACATCCATATTTGATCAAATATGTGTAACGGACATTTCTGTGTTTTATTTTACAGATAGAACAGTAGAGTTTGTTACTGGTTTATGGCAGAGTGCTGGGGCTATTTTTCCCTTTGTTTCTGTGGCTAGCAGATTACCCCCTGCCTTTCATGCACCTGTTTAACATATACCTATAAATTGATTGAGCAGCTTCCATTCTGTGTTAATACTGACATCCATCCTCGTGCAATGCAGCAGAGCCTGTCAGAGAGCTTTGCAGACCGTTTTGGGACTCTAAAATGTGCTGTAATTTACTATACAAACTCTTAAGTACCTGAATTCCTGTGTTGCAAACCGACCCAAATATTCAGCATCTGACATTGGAGAAGAACTTCAGACTTTATTTATGGTATTTTGAACTCTTGCTATTTATCATCGTATTGGACGACATTTAATTAGTGATTCTCAAAACCACTTAGTGGATTGAAGGACACAACCTGTAACTATGATTACAGACGCAGGGTAAACACCCGATGCTTTATCTCTCTGCACAGACTGAGACTGGTCATCACAGGACACTGGAATCTGTAAGTGGTTACTGTTGTTTTTATATGTTTATTGTGTTACACAAGGATATGTTATTTGTGTTGTGGGTTAATTTGCTCTTGTAACGCACAATTTCTTATTTATTTGTTTATTAATTATTTTACAAATAACCATCTCTACTTTATTTATAGTATTGATATTTATTTAGACTGTTATTCTTATTTTATTTGTTGTTTGAAAATTTTTTTTATTATCAATAATGAAAATAAGTGCTTTTAGGGGTAGCAGAGTATAGAGCTCCTTTTTTTGCCCTTTTTAAGCTTTTTTACTATTATAAAAAAAAATTTAAAGTACAAAAACAATTTTTTCTGGCCTCAGGCAAACGCTTCATAAATTAGGAGCTAGTTGATTCTGTTGAGTGTTCTATAGCTTGTAGCACTTATGTAGGGGGTTACCGGTGTAGTCATGCGTCTCCTTATTTCATTACATGCATTGGGGTAGATCCAGAACTACGTGTGTGCGTACGTATTTTCGCGGTGCGTATTTTCGTACACGTAAGGTCGCTACACTCCCCACGGCACACCCCTTGCACGGACGTATTTTGTCAAATTACGCGACCCAAACCCTACCTTAACTTTTCCTAACGTAACAGCATACGGTCGCTAACGGGCGTACTGACTACGCGAACGTACGCAGCTTAGCACGCCCATACTGTACACTTTAAATACCACCCCCCACCTACTTCACGTAAAACGCACATATTGTTCACTAACGTAAATTAGTATTTACGTTTGAAATACGTAAACCCATACTTTCTAAAATACGCTACGTGATTGTGCGTATTTTCTGTGTTGCGCATGCGCAGTGCGTACAAATCTGCGAATTTACGTCTCCACCACACGTAAATTAGCGGAAATGCGTAGTTCAGGATCTGCCCCATTGTTGGTTAATGTGCATCAGGGGCCCCACAAGTAAGTTGCCCAGGGGCCCCCACATACAGGGGCAGAACTACCATTTTGCAACAGGTACAGCAGCACCAGGGACCATGCTGATTCAAGGGCCCATAGCCGGCATCACCGCGGCAATGGCCGTGCGTAGTTTCCTTCTTAAGAAGGTGAATTAGCTGAGGTTCTGTCTGCATCTAACTTACTCTTAATTGTGAATAAAGTCCTATATTTGTGTGTATAATGAACTAGGGGCATGACTGTGTGAAGGGAATGGCTGGAAAATTGTAGCCTGATGATATATAAGCATGCAGACCCAGTCCAGAGGTGAGAGTACAGCAGCTGACGTAACATTTCTCTGCAAGATGAACTTAGATGTAAAAAAAAGACTGTTTACATTAAAACATTTGCACCAGCCCCAGGTCAGGGCCTGTATTCAGACCTCGCGTGTACGCAATCTACGTAGCGAAACGCACCGTAAATAGCGTACAAAAATGACTACGCATGCGCAGTAACTACAATCGCTTATTTACAGATGGACGGGCACAGAAAACGGAAGTGTGAATACGGGCCCAGAGGTCTAAGTCCAGGGGGGACCCCCACGATCAGTGTCAGACCCTTCCCATAGGATGTGACTCCTCCAACACATTACAAAGGGTCAGAATTCGCTGACGCTGTATTGTACTTGAGTCACATTATTTCTATATACATTAAGAATAATGGGGTAGATCCAGAACCACGTATGCCGTACATTTACTCGCGTAGCGTATTTTCGTGTGCGTACCTTCTATACACTCCCCTTGGCACACCCCTTGAATGTACGTATTTTGTCAAGATCCACTTTTCAAACCCTACCTTAACTTTTGCCAACGTAACCGCAGTGATCCGCACACGTACGTATGGGCAACACGTATTTACGCCGCTAAGCACGCCCATACTGTACACTTTAAATACAAACCCCCGCCTACTTAACGTATTTCGGACGTAATTTGGACTCACGTAAAATTGGCACGCCCACACGTAAGTATTTACGTGACACATACGTGAATGGCCCATACGTTCACAATTACGCTACGTTACTGAGCGTATTTCTTATGGTGCGCATGCGCAGTACTTACCAAAAGGCGCCACGCGTAAATTCGCTCAGAAGCGTTGTTCTGGATCTGGCCCAATGTTTTATTTATTTTTTCTTATTGTTTTGTTTTAGTGTGTTCACACGTATATAGAAGTGCTTGCACTAATTATAACCTTTTACAATATACCGTACAGTCTATTACCCTACTCCTGTGCAGCGTGTTCTGCCACATAGCTGCATTGAGCTTTGCTGTGATTGCCTGCAATCTTCCAATATCTGCAGCTGGGGAGCATCTTATAATCACTGCAGCTGGGAAGCATCTTCCATTCAAAGTGGCCAGGGAGCATCTTTCTTTAACCTTGTCTCAGTGTGCAGCCCTATACATAAAGCAAGCAGCCAATCTATTAAATGTACGGCTCCAGAGCCAAGAACCCAGAGGTCAAATGTCCCCCTGGCCCAGCTCTTCTCTGACTGTGGGGCATTTAATAGGCTGAAGTCACTACAATGAGGCATATAAAGTACTAGAGTCACTACAGTGAGGCATAAATTAAACTGCTGAAAGCTTCTGGCAATGTATTAATAAACAACGTTCAGCACTCGTCCATGGAGAGCCGAGCACTGTTTTAAGCTGTCAGCCTCTGACAGCCTGCTTACAATGCTAAGGTAACAGCTGGCACAAGCCCTCCTCTCCGCCAAGCTCCGTAGCAGCCGCAACTCTTGTGCCCCCTATAGTAATTCACCTGATCACATGTATCTATAGAGACTGTGTCTGGGTTATATGTTGTGCTTTATTGGAAGAATGATTGCGGAGAGTTTTCCAGACTTGCACATAACTATTCTATTTTTCCGGTGGATTTTGCAGAGAATCCTATTCGGGGCCTTTGTGTTCTGCTGTCAAATAACTGATCCAATGCCGTCCGCAAGGACAAAGATCTAATAAACAGCGTCACATTTCCTCCCAGCAGGATGGCGTTTACACAATCAGCCAACTCATAAATTATCCAGGCGTCAGGCTTCAGAAAAGGCTTTGTAAGTATCTCCGAGCCATGACAAGTTACTTTCTCAAATCAATGAGTTTAGACTAAAGCATCTACATTCATCATAATAACCTCCTCAAAACTGCTTATAGGACAAAGGCATCGATAGCGGGTATTACATGCAGGAAGAAAGAACAGTTCATTAACAAGTCAGATTCTCACTTCTGAGCCCAGTGAAACCTTTCCAGGGAAAAGTCTGCCAAACAAGGTGGAAAATGGCAAGCATGGTGGATCCACCTGCTGGGGAAAGTTGAATAGGGCTTCAGAAATCATTAAAACTTTGTTTACTTACCAATTAGCAGCCTCTGGCTTCCTGCAGAGATCAACCAATGGAGCTGATGTCACGCATTCAATGTCCTGCATCATTCATTCAATGTCCTGTCAGTTGAATGGATGATGTCAGCTGCATTGTCTGATCTCTGCAGGAAGCCAGCAACTGCTAAATAGTACATAAACAATGTTTGAAAAATTTACTAATGGGCGTCAATCTAGCTTACACACCATTTCACAAAAGATGCATCATAGCTGAGAAAGCTTTATCTGGGTCCAACTGTATCACTATCTTGACAATGGGCTGGATCCAGACTTAAGAAGGAGCTTAAAATTAAGGACCAGATTCACACTTAAGAGTGCGTAAAAACAGAAACGTAAAATTACGTACGTAATGTATGTGCGGAAAAATTGCGGAAAAATAAACATGATCTGCATGAGCACACCCACTATAAGGTGCGTAAATAACGCACGGACTATCTAATGAGGCGTAACTTTACGTACGTAATCTCACAAACACCGTTCATTTTACGATGTGTGTAAAAGGTTTATAAAGGTTTTTATATTTGTTATATCACTATCCCAATGGTGTCATGCATAAACTTCAAGTGTAGCGCCATTATGACAACATAGCCACAGATTACACCACTTATAAATAGCATTAACCCGATGTTCACAGCTATGAAAGTAACATCGTATTGGTTTCTTTACACCATTCTTCTAAACCGTATATATTCATATACAAGTACACATTGGCAGACCCACACATTTGGAGCCCGGTTTACATTCCTCTCATA
>WWET01009639.1:12489-25627 GCA_011038615.1 Limnodynastes dumerilii
TATTATTATATTATTACACAGATACTGACCAGCGTTACTATCACACTGTTATTTAGACTTGGGATAGGAAACATCACCTCTCATCTCTAATACTGTTTGCAGCAGATGAATTATGACCCCTGCAATCACCATGGTTTAGCCCAGGAGTAACTTTCCTCTCTTAATTTTAAGCCTCCTTCTTAGGTCTGGATGCAGCCCAATGACACAGCCAGGGGGAGGCAGTTGACATATGACAGTGACGGCAGATGGTGACATATCTGTCTCCTACCACCCATACCTGCTGTTGAAAGAGCTATGGTGAGTTTTGACAGGCCCCTCTCTCGTTCTAGCCCCAGTACTCCAGTCCTAATTGTCCCCCCTGATGGCGGTCCTGAGACCTACTATTCCAGAAGCGCAAATGTATTAATAAAACAGCCTCTACAGAGTTATCCACGAGAGAAATCCTATTTTAAAAAATAATCCAGGAAGCAGTTTCTGGTCTGATCGGCCCTATTTCGAACATGAAACAGCTGCCAGCTGAATGGCGCGAAAACCTTGGGAAATAGAAAATTACTATTGGGAACAGGAACCTATTTGCTTGATCCCAAATGTCACAGGCTGCAGCAGCTGAGGCGAGTGTAAGGTTAGAGTTAGGCTGCAGCAGCTGAGGCGAGTGTAAGATTACGGTTAGGCTGCAGCAGCTGAGGCGAGTGTAAGATTAGGGTTAGGCTGCAGCAGCTGAGGCGAGTGTAAGGTTAGGATTAGGCTGCAACAGCTGAGGTGAGTGTAAGGTTAGGATTAGGCTGCAGCAGCTGAGGTGAGTGTAAGGTTAGGGTTAGGCTGCAGCAGCTGAGGCGAGTGTAAGGTTAGAGTTAGGCTGCAGCAGCTGAGGCGAGTGTAAGGTTAGGGTTAGGCTGCAGCAGCTGAGGCAAGTGTAAGGTTAGGGTTAGGCTGCAGCAGCTGAGGTGAGTATAAGGTTAGGGTTAGGCTGCAGCAGCTGAGGTGAGTGTAATTAGGTTTAGGCTGCGGTGGCTGCAGCGGATATAAGGTTGCGGCTGCAGAACATTGAGGGTTACGGTTGGGGCTGAAGAAGGGGAAGGTTAGGGTGAAACGGAGGGTTAGGAAAGGATTGAGGGTGTAACTATAGGGGATGCAATGGGTGCAATTGCTAAGGGGCCTGGCGGCTCAGGGGGCCTGCCGGCCCGGCAATCACCTCACCATACTTGCATTGGCGCCGTGTGATTCCTAAATCAAGATGTCTGAATTGTCACTGATGTTTTCTGGGGATATGTAGTATGAAACGATGCAACCTGCGATGCGCAAATCGAAAAACACCGAATTTGATGCCAAATAAGAATCACTTGGTCCATGTTTTATTTATTTATTTTTAACTTATTGGGTCCGATGCAGAGATTTAAATATCCAATCATCCCACACCATCGTATTGGCGTTTCTTAAGCAGCGCTGTGAAGTCTGTCCGTCCACTGTGACTCTCCAAAGCAGCGCTGAATCTGTGGCCTGATCCAGACCTACGAATGAGCGGCGAGCGTGTTATCGCTCAGCGTAAAACTTAGCACTCCCCCAACACTCATTTCATTACGCCGGCTAAACCCTGCCCTAACTTTTCCCTGCGTTACGACGTCTGCTCGTTCGTACTAACGCGACGTAACAAGGTAACCCCGCCCAGACCGTATGTTTTAAATATCCCCCCCCCCCCCCCACACTCACCTCAAAATACCTCCCCCCGCCTACATTCACTAACTCCAGCGTATTTCCGGGATTAGTTTTTTTGGCACGCCCCTTTGTGCGTTTTTACGCAAATGGTACGGACGCCCGATTCACGCTAAAGAAGATACGAAATGACGATGGAAAACATCTGCCACACGCATACGCAGAACGTTCTAACTGCCGATTTTACGCTTGCGGCCGGCGTAACCGTAGGTCTGGATCAGGCCCTGCGTGTGTACGGGGCCCCCTTCAAAATTCTGCTATAGGACCCACAAACTGCTAGTTACGCCTCTGGAAAGAGTTAAGGGTAAGGGGCCGGATCCAAAACTACGTCCGTCTTCCATTGACGGACGTAGTTCAATGAACAATAGCTATGCGCATGCGTAGTAGCTATTGTACGTAATCTGCGTATCATTTCGATACGTAGATTGCGTATATGCGGTCTTTTAGACCGCATATACGCAATCTACTTATCGAAACGATACGCAGATTACGTACAATAGCTACTACACATGCGCAGTAGCTATTGTTCATTGAATTACGTCCGTCTATGGAAGACGGACGTAGTTCTGGATCTACCCCAAGGCTAGGTAAAATCACTTACAGTATCTTTCGGCAGATAACTCATCGCAACTGCAGGAGTTGCATCCCCGCCGCTTTCTCAAATGAAGATTGACGACAATTGCCGGCAATCTTTTTTTTCCGAAATACAGACCATCATACCACAGGCAAAGCACATTCGGATAATACATATCAGCACTGCGACCAGCGATTGGGGCAACACTCATTTCTCTTTGAGAGAGTCGGGACGAGTTTCTTTCTCTCTTGTACGACATAATCGTCTCGTGTTCCAATCTGTTTATTTTTGCAGTGTTAGAGATATCATTAAAATGTTTCACTATGTCAGATGGAAGCATTACCATAGAGGCCAAAGTCAACAGACAGGCCGCCATTGTGCTCCGATGTTATCCCTCCAGCCCTGGCCGGAGAGAAGGACTATGCTTTCTGCTGCGACCTAGCACACATCACTCTGCCAACGCCTCGTCACAATCGTTGCAGATTCATTTCCATCTAGTTTATGCCGTTCCAGGCGCCGCAGAGACCAAAATATCCTTGGCAGCCAGTGCGGACCTGAGACTATAATTGCGCTCGTCTTGGCGGACAGACTTGCCGGAGGCTTTTGGCATGGACACAGGTGAGAGCCGTTGCTTGCTATGGCTCCTGGTTTCTGGAGCGGAGACAGGGAGCCCAGCGTCTTACTCTGGAATAGAGCGCAGATCATTAATATACCATTTACAGTTATCTTATGTATCCGCAGATTATTTTTCCATGCCAGGCAGACGCTGAGCTTCACAATTGTTCCAGAGTAATTGCAAAACAATCATGTGCAAGGCAATAAATTAGAGGTGTATTTATGGACCTCGGCGTGCTCTCTCTTTCTTTATAATAGGGTTATGTAAAGATGCAGGATCCCTAATAAATCATATGTGAGGCAATTACAGGAAAACTCTATTTGTGGTAGGAAGCCGTCACTGAGGTTGCGAAGGTGCAAGATTGTAAATGTTTTTTTTATTGTGCGTTTATCATTAAAGCTTTTTCTTGTAACCCAGATTTTCCCATGTTCTTCATCCAGTCCTCCCGGTCAGTTACGTGTTACTCTTAGTAGACCGCTCCATCTTCTTGTAGATTCCTCTGTGCTGTGCTCAGAGGTGTAGCTAGCTGCCATGGTGCCCGGAGCAAGGGTATCTTGCGGTGCCCTCGCCTCTGTGCTGTATTTGGGGTGTGGCCATTCATCATCTTACAATTCTCCTCATCACCCCCCCTTCCACATTCTCTTTCCCCTTCATCATCTCATCTCCCCCTGGCGCTCCGGGATCCATTGCTTACCTGTGTATGGAAGAGCCCTACCGCTACATACCTGATCCTTGAAACTACGGTCCTAGGGCCTGATCCAGACCTACGCCGATACGCTGTGCTTAGTAAAGTAACCGCTCACGTCCGCACACGTACGTATAGGCAGCGTGCAGTTACGCCGCTAAGCGCACCTATACTGTACAATTTAATTGCAAACCCTGCCTACATTGCGTCATTTCATTGTACTTTCGGCTAACGTAAAATTGGAACGTCCCCTCGAACGTTCTTACGCTACTGATTTTTACAGTTTTTACGCTACTCAGAGTTACGTTACGTTACGTAGCGTATCATCTGTCGTGCGCATGCTCAGTACATACCAAATCGCATTTTTACATCTCCGCCAGGCGTAAATACGCACGGAAACGTTGTTCTGGATCTGCACCATTGCTCCATTCAAAAAACATCTTGGGGCAGATCCAGAACTACGCGTTTCCGCGATTTTACGCGCGGCGGAGACGTAAATTTGCAGACTTGAACGCACTGCGCATGCGCACCATAGAAAATACGCACATTCACGTAGCGTAATTTAGTACATATGGGTGATTCACGTATGTCTCACGTAAATACTTACATGTGGACGTGCCAAATTTACGTTCATCAACAATACGTCCGTTTTACGTGAAGTAGGCGGGGGGGTGGTATTTAAAGTGTACAGTATGGTCGTGCTAAGCTGCGTACGTTCGCGTAGTCAGTACGTCCGTTAGCAGACGTATGCTGTTACGTATGGAAAAGTTAAGGTAGGGTTTGGGTAGCGTATTTTGACAAAATACGTCCGTGCAAGGGGTGTGCCTAGGGGAGTGTAGCGAACTTACGTGCACGAAAATACGCTCCGCGAATAAACGTACGGCACACGTAGTTCTGGATCTACCCCCTTATCTGTAGTAAGCCGGGATGTAGATGCTGATTGCTGCTAGTAGTAAGCAGGGAGAGGGGAAAGCGTCTCCCTGCAATCCATCCCCTGCTTAGCGCATAAGAGTATGTCGGACACGCCTGCGGAGCCACTTGTTCTATTCGTCGCCACCCCTGGCTGGGCTTCGTATGGCAGCCTCTGTGGGATCCGTACTGATTTACCTGCTTTTTCCATGGGCTCAGACTGTGTCTCTGCCTTTATTCTGCCAGTGTTCTCTCCTGGTTATCCCTCCTCTATCTTAGACCTGCAACCTCATCTTCAGTAATGACCACTTTGCTCCCCTTCTGTATCCTATTCTTTTCATGTGTCTCTGCTTCACTTCTGTCCTCTCTCTGCCTCTATTCTGTCCCCTCTGCTCCACTTCTGTCTCCTCTTTGCTTCACTTCTGTCACCTGTGCTCCACTTCTATCCCCTCTCTGCCTCTATTCTGTCCCCTCTGCTTCACTTCTGTCCCCTCTCTGCCTCTATTCTGTCCCCTCTGCTCCACTTCTATCCCTTTATCTTCTCTTCTGTTTCCCCTTTTTCACTTCTGTCTCCTCTGCTCCACTTCTATCTTCAGTCTCCTTTTATTTACGTGTCTTTGATTCACTTCTGTCCCCTCTCTGCTCCACTTTTGTCCCCTCTCTGCTTCTCTTCTGTCCCATCTGATCCACTTCTGTCCCCTTATCTTCTCTTTTGTTTCTCCTTTGCTTCACTTCTGTCTCCTCTCTGCCTCTATTCTGTCCCCTCTGCTCCACTTCTGTCCCCTCTCTGCTCCACTTCTGTCCCCTCTCTGCTTCTCTTCTGTCCCTCTGCTCCACTTCTGTCCCCTCTCTGCTCCACTTCTGTCCCTCTGCTCCACTTCTGTCCCCTTATCTTCTCTTCTGTTTCTCCTTTTGCTTCACTTCTGTCTCCTCGGTTTCACTACCATCCATTGTGCTTCAGTTCCATCTCTCGGGTTCGTAGTCTGCGGGGTAGGGGAGCCTTAGGGTCGGGCTACGGGGGAAGGGTTAGGGTTATTGTAAAGGAAGGGGAGGGTTAGGGTAAGGATTGTCTTCGTTCCAGGGAGCATCGATGACTTTTTCTTTGTAAGGCAAAAGCAATTGATTTCCTGAGAAAACTTTCCAAAAAGGTCCCCTCGCAGCAGCGACTTACACCCAGGCCACACCCACCATTCAATGATGCTCCACCCACTTTTTCATATACTGTCCAGATTTGAAAACCTGCAGTGTTGAATTTTTAGCATCATGAAGCATTTGGATGATTATGATCATTGCCATATTTCTCCAGACCTTTCTTTTTGTTGTAAATGTACAACTTTATCATTTAATAAATGTGGTTAAACACAGTCTGCTTTTCAGGCACCCGGCTCTGCTCTTCATTATTAGTAGGAATAATGGATGACGCTCTCTCGCTTCATTCACTCCAGAGGTGAGAGTACATCAGCTGACACGATATTCCTGCACGATTTTCTACTGCACATGCTCAGAACAGAAGCATGCGTAACTTGCGTTATGTATGAGGGAAGGGGGAGGGACGTAGTCAATACACAGTAAGGGCGGGGTCCGAGCAAGAGCCCCTGATCCAGAGCCGATCGCAGGCGTAACAAAAGGACTGTTTTGACACCAGCCCCAGGTCATAGCTAAATCCAGGAGCCGGATTTACTAAAGTGGAGTTTGTGAAACTCGCCGTAGATTGCTAGTACTTACCGGTGAGTTTAAAAGTGCCATATCTACTAATGCAAAATCTCACCAAACGCTGGAGAGGAGAGATTTTTAAACTCACCGCAGATCAACTCGCTCTGTCGATTTTTTTACATTCAGAACATACAAATCACTGGATTTACTAAGGGGCGAGTTTGAAACTGGCTGGAGAACCAGTCACTGGACCTATAACAATGACCTCACAACGATTAGCAACTGATGGTTATTGTTAGTTAATGCACAATGGCAAAGAGAATTGTATTAAAAAACCAAATAATAATGTGTTAAACATAAAAAAGAAAAACCCCACACGTAATGTAATTAAGTTTTGGATCATTGACAAGTTCAGCTAAACCCCTCCAAATGCAAACACTCCGATCAGGAAGGGACCAGCATTTACATAGTGTATATGATGGGAACTCTGGCGAGTTTACTGGGAGACATTTTTTCAGCACTTTAACATTATTTTAATACAAGTCGCTGCCAAACCTTAACCCAAACTTGCCGGAGTTTCAAACTCGCCGGTTAAAAAAAACTCGCTGTTCAACTACGGCGATGTGCGGCGATTTTACCGGAGGTAGGGTTCTATATGTGGAAGACCCGAGAAGTGCAGGGGGAGTATAGGGGTAGTTCAAGGGGAGTACAGGGGGGGCCCAGGAGCCCCCACATACCTTATTCTGGCCCTGATAACATCACCAGACCAGATCCTGAGATCCTGATCTCAATAACGCAGCAAGAAATCAGATTCTGTGATCCCTGTATGACGCCACTGGTCCTATGGGATCAACACAGTACCCACATATAGCTCAGCCTTTAACCTTAAACATAATTCATTTAAATTTAAATAAAAGTTGATAAAAATGTTATGTGTTTTAAATGAAAGGATGAGGGAAAGCAAAACGTGTAACGTATAACATTATTATTCCAGGGAGGAGGTCTGACCGAATGAATGAAAATCCTATCTGAGATGTTTTGACAAGCCACCAGAAACAATATTTGGAATTAATGACACATTATCTTTATTATAAAGACACGTGAGAACGCTTACCCTGCATGTCCAATTAATTAGATGACAATAGTTCTGCTAGAACGACGTCTATCCCTAGGCTTCTTAACACCGCTTACAGTAAGATCATGAAATTTTTAGATGATTGCAATATATAATGACCTGTGTGTTATAATTGCGCAGCATCACAGCAGTTTTATTATATTTTTTCCATCTCGCTGTGAAGAACATAATTGAATCCGCTCGTTCATATTTCTCCGTCTCTGCATTGGGCTATTTAATTGTTTTGTCTTGTATATCACTTTGCAACCTGGATTCTTCATCTGGAGGATTCATGGATTTTCTGTTATACATTAATTGGTGGGAGGACGGGGCAGCAAAGGAATAATCGTTCTGCGTACACGTAAGCTCCACACACTCAGCAGGCTGACGCGTTTCTTACTGACCCTAAGGGCCAGATTTACTAAGCTGCGGGTTTGGAAAAGTGGGGAGATGTTGCCCATAGCAACCAATCAGATTCTAGCTGACATTCTCTAGTATGTAATAGAAAAGTGAGATCTAGAATCTGATTGGTTGCTATGGGCAACATCTCCCCACTTTTCCAAACCCGCAGCTTAGTAAATCTGGCCCTTAGGGTCAGTAAGAAACGCGTCAGCCTGCTGAGTGTGTGGAGCTTACGTGTACGCAGAACGATTATTCCTTTGCTGCCCCGTCCTCCCACCAATTAATGTATAACAGAAAATCCATGAATCCTCCAGATGAAGAATCCAGGTTGCAAAGTGATATACAAGACAAAACAATTAAATAGCCCAATGCAGAGACGGAGAAATATGAACGAGCGGATTCAATTATGTTCTTCACAGCGAGATGGAAAAAATATAATAAAACTGCTGTGATGCTGCGCAATTATAACACACAGGTCATTATATATTGCAATCATCTAAAAATTTCATGATCTTACTGTAAGCGGTGTTAAGAAGCCTAGGGATAGACGTCGTTCTAGCAGAACTATTGTCATCTAATTAATTGGACATGCAGGGTAAGCGTTCTCACGTGTCTTTATAATAAAGATAATGTGTCATTAATTCCAAATATTGTTTCTGGTGGCTTGTCAAAACATCTCAGATAGGATTTTCATTCATTCGGTCAGACCTCCTCCCTGGAATAATAATGTTATACGTTACACGTTTTGCTTTCCCTCATCCTTTCATTTAAAACACATAACATTTTTATCAACTTTTATTTAAATTTAAATGAATTATGTTTAAGGTTAAAGGCTGAGCTATATGTGGGTACTGTGTTGATCCCATAGGACCAGTGGCGTCATACAGGGATCACAGAATCTGATTTCTTGCTGCGTTATTGAGATCAGGATCTCAGGATCTGGTCTGGTGATGTTATCAGGGCCAGAATAAGGTATGTGGGGGCTCCTGGGCAACTAAAGAGTAAGGGGCTCCTGCCACGCAGTAACAGTTCCCTTCATTCCTCCATTGATCCGTTGAAGTCAATAATTTACATAAAACACAAACAGAGAATCACAAGTCAAGTGACGTCATGTGATCCCGTGCTCTGTGCATATCGAAGGCCATAAAAAGACGTCAAATGGCTCCTACTACAGTGAGGGCGGAAAGATGTCAGTGATTGGCGTCCTCCTCCTAAGCCACTGGAATATGACAACAGCCGAGACACAGTGTACTTACTCAATAACTGACATCGCACCGCCACAGCTCCCCACTGGGTTACCTGGGATATCATCAGGACCAAAGCATATTTTGCACCTGGGCCCACAACTCGTTAGTTCCGCCTCTGTCTTGAACTGAAGTGGGAGTTCTGAAAATTCTAAGTTTATGGGGGCCCCTTTGTATGTGGGGGCCCCATGGTGACCACCCGAATTGCCCCATGGTTAATCTTGGTCCTGGATGCTATATAACTCTTCCTTCACTGAAAGGGTGATAGATAAGTGGAATATTCTCCCATCTGAGGGGTAGAGGTAACACAGGAGAACAGTGTAAACATGCTGGGGATAAATATAAGGAGATCCTAAATCTCACACTAAATTGAGGGTAAATAGGGTCTGGGGTCAGCATAGTTCTAAATAAACACCTGGGCAGACTGGATGGGCCACGTGGCTCTTATCTGCCGTCACTTTCTATGTTTCTATGTTTCTTCTACTACAGATATCAGGCCAGATCCTGAACTAATGAGGACAGACGGCTTACGAACGCTTGGTGCGCTTTGAACAGTGCATGCAATTACTCATCAGAACACAGCCAAGTGATACTGCAATCCGTGCAAAATTCAACCCCCGCAAGCGTGGCGTGTCCACCCACACCCGCGTACGAGACATGCATGGCGTGTTGTCATAAGCATGCGAATCACACAGTAAGCCCTTACGTATGGCTCAGTATTCTGCGCAGACTGAGTTCCTTGTAGTATCCAGAGACCGGAAATTCCTTCCGCATGTAGGATCGCCGAAGGAGTGTCCTATTCTCCTACATGTGCAGGGTTGCTGAAATTCCCGGAATATCCTGGAAACTCCCGAAATTCAGGCAGTTTACGCAGTATCCCGGGAGAGGCTGCAAATCTGTCGCAGAGGATTTCATTCAGACCACAGATCCCATCCCCCTGACTGGCAACTTTGGGTCGTATTCACACCGGTGTGTGAATAATAGGTGCGGAGATTTGTGAAATAACCTTCCGTGCATTCGTAGTAGGTCATTTACGCAATCTGCGTTCCAGTTTGGTATATAGATTAACTCCATGCGGTCTTTAAAGTTTAGTTTAAGTAGAATGAGGCGGAGTAATGGCCCCTCGGGGAGTGATTAGGTAGAAGGAGGTGGAGTAATGCCGCCTCGGGTAGTGATTAGGTAGAAGGAGGCGAAGTAATGCCACCTCGGGGAGTGATTAGGTAGAAGGAGGCGGTGTAATGTCCTCTCGGGGAGTGATTAAGTAGAAGAAGGCGGTGTAATCCCTCCTCAGGGAGTGATTAGGTAGAAGGAGGCGGTGTAATACCCCTCAGGGAGTGATTAGGTAGAAGGAGGCGGTGTAATGCCCCTCAGGGAGTGATTAGGTAGAAGAAGGCGGTGTAATGCCACCTCGGGGAGTGATTAGGAAGAAGGAGGCGGTGTAATGCCCCCTCGGGGAGTGATTAGGTAGAAGAAGGCGGTGTAATGCCCTTCAGGGAATGATTAGGTAGAAAGAGGCGGTGTAATGCCCTCTCGGGGAGTGATTAGTTAGAAGGAGGTGGTATAATACCCCTCAGGGAGTGATTAGGTAGAAGGAGGCGGAGTAATGCCTCCTCAGGGAGTGATTAGGTAGAAGGAGGCAATGTAATGCCCTCTCGGGGAGTGATTAGGTAAAAGGAGGCGGTGTAATGCCCCTCAGGGAGTGATTAGGTAGAAGGAGGTGGTGTAATGCCCCTCAGGGAGTGATTAGGTAGAAGAAGGCGGTGTAATGCCACCTCGGGGAGTGATTAGGTGGAAGGAGGCGGTGTAATGCCCCTCAGGGAGTGATTAGGTAGAAGGAGGCGGTGTAATGCCTCCTCGGGGAGTGATTAGTTAGAAGAAGGCAATGTAATGTCCTCCTGGGGAGTGATTAGGTAGAAGGAGGCGGAGTAATGCCCTCTCGGGGAGTGATTAGGTAGAAGGAGGTGGTGTAATGCCCCTCAGGGAGTGATTAGGTAGAAGGAGGCGGAGTAATGCCCCTCAGGGAGTGATTAGGTAGAAGGAGGCGGTGTAATGCCCCTCAGGGAGTGATTAGGTAGAAGGAGGCGGTGTAATGCCCCTCAAGGAGTGATTAGGTAGAAGGAGGCGGTGTAATGCCTCCTCGGGGAGTGATTAGTTAGAAGAAGGCGGTGTAATGCCCCTCAGGGAGTGACTAGGTAGAAGGAGGCGGTGTAATGCCTCCTCGGGGAGTGATTAGTTAGAAGGAGGCGGTGTAATGCCTCCTCAGGGAGTGATTAGTTAGAAGGAGGCGGAGTAATGCCACCTCGGGGAGTGATTAGGTAGAAGGAGGCGGAGTAATGCCACCTCGGGGAGTGATTAGGTAGAAGAAGGCGGTGTATTGCCACCTCGGGGAGTGATTAGGTAGAAGGAGGCGGTGTAATGCCCTTCAGGGAGTGATTAAGTAGAAGAAGGCGGTGTAATGCCACCTCAGGGAGTGATTAGGAAGAAGGAGGCGGTGTAATGCCCCTCAGGGAGTGATTAGGTAGAAGGAGGCGGTGTAATGCCACCTTGGGGAGTGATTAGGTAGAGGAAGGCGGTGTAATGCCACCTCGGGGAGTGATTAGGTAGAAGGAAACGGTGTAATGCCCCTCAGGGAGTGATTAGTTAGAAGGCGGCGGTGTAATGCCACCTCGGGGAGTGATTAGGTAGAAGGAGGCGGTGTAATGCCACCTCGGGGAGTGATTAGGTAGAAGGAGATGGTGTAATGCCGCCTCGGGGAGTGATTAGGTAGAAGGAGGCAGTGTAATGCACCTCGGGGAGTGATTAGGTAGAAGGAGGCGGTGTAATGCCCCTCAGGGAGTGACTAGGTAGAAGAAGGCGGTGTAATGCCACCTCGGGGAGTGATTAGGTAGAAGGAGGCGGTGTAATGCCCCTCAGGGAGTGATTAGGTAGAAGGAGGCGGAGTAATGCCACCTCGGGGAGTGATTAGGTAGAAGGAGGCGTTGTAATGCCTCTCAGGGAGTGATTATGTAGAAGGAGATTGTGTAATGCCACCTCGGGGAGTGATTAGGTAGAAGGAGGCAGAGTAATGCCCCTCAGGGAGTGATTAGGTAGAAGAAGGCAGTGTAATGCCCCTCAGGGAGTGATTAGGTAGAAGAAGGCGGTGTAACGCCCCCTCGGGGAGGGATTAGTTAGAAGGAGGCGGTGTAAAGCCCCTCAGGGAATGATTAGGTAGAAGGAGGCATTGTAATACCCCTCAGGGAGTGATTAGGTAGAAGAAGTCGGTGTACTGCCCCCTCGGGGAGTGATTAGTTAGAAGTAGGCGGTGTAATGCCCCTCAGGGAGTAATTAGGTTGATGGAGGCAGAGTAATGCCACCTCGGGGAGTGATTAGGTAGAAGAAGGCGGTGTAATGCCCCTCAGGGAGTGATTAGGTAGAAGGAGGCGGTTTAATGCCCCTCAGGGAGTGATTAGGTAGAAGGAGGCGGAGTAATGCTGCCTCGGGGAGTGATTAGGTAGAAAGAGGCGGAGTAATGCCCCTCAGGGAGTGATTAGGTAGAAGGAGGCGGAGTAATGCCACCTCGGGGAGTGATTAGGTAGAAGTGGGAGCAGGGAGGGAATTAGATTAGCCGGGGATGGTAAGATAAGGTTTCCCTCTTAAGTGCCATAAGGTACCTAAAAATGGGGGGCAGCTTGGGGCAAGACGGGTGAGTTAGGTGCGGTTCTGTCTGCACCTCAGATGTCAATTTGGCCCTTTGCTCTTCTTAGTGGCCCTGATTCAGAGTTTGAAAATAAGAGGAACGTTACACCTGGGATAAAACCATGCTGATTTCACGGGAGTTAAATTTGTGTCATTAAGCCCCGCCCCCATCCCTAGTAAAACTAAGAAAAAAGGCGTTGATAGTCAGGGGCGGGTCTTCTGGCACGAATACCATAAATCATGTGTGGTGGCCCTGGGGGTTGCTTGCAGAGGGAGGCATGTCTTGCAGAGTGGCAAGGGCTGTTGCACCACCCAGGGGGGGTTTCTGGTTGCCCAGAAACCCCCCAGATTGAAAATTGAAAAAAAAAATTTTAAAATGTGCAAAAAAGTAGCATTTTGTGAAAAAGGGGCGTGGCTTTGCGGGTACCGCAAAAGGGGCATGGCCTAGCGGCCATGGGGGGTAGACTGTCATGGAGGATGATGGTCCTGGCCTTTGCTTGCAATAGGAAAGTAGGTGATGATGGTAAATGTGTCACAACATATTCAACAGTACTTA
>WWET01009641.1:14723-25625 GCA_011038615.1 Limnodynastes dumerilii
AAATCGCGTGATTTGAGCCTCTGAAGTGAAATCGCGGTATTCACAAAGGCTCAAATCATGTGATTTGACTGAAAAAAAAATCGCAATGGCAAACATCGCTGGACAGAAATCGTCCAGATGTTTGCCATTGAAAAAATAGGGGAAAAAAATAGCTGAATTCACTAAAGGCGATTTGAGGAAATCGCCTTTAGTGTGATTTTAAATCACCAAAAAAAAAATCGTAGCCAGAAAGGTGCGATTTCTGGCTGAGGTGCCGGTTCGGAGCATCAAAAACACATGTCAATAGAGTTGACGTGTTTTTGTGTGTCAGAAATCAAAAATAAGTATGGCTGAAATGCTTAGCCATGCTGTACTGATAGAACTACAAGGCTCAGAAATGATGAGCCTTGCAATAATATCAGCGGCAGCATGGCTAACGATCGCATCCATGTGTGTGTGTGCGAGTAGTGTTAAAAAAAATACCGTTCACATTAAACACACATTAAAGAATAAAAGACAGTATGCATGTAAACAAGTTATAGACCCTAACTAACATTGTCTCCTACCGTGTGCACTTACCTGCTGTGGCCATCTCTCCTAACCTATGTGTAATGTGTGTATTGTATCGTGTGTATTAAATGAAAATGTTTTTACACTCACAGTTTGAAGTCTTCTTTTTTAGTTTTTTCTTATAGCTGAGATGATTTTTCTTCATTTGATTGAAGTCTTCATCTTCATTGTAGTCTCCGATGGAGATTCTTCTTTCTTCAGCTGGAGACAGGACGCTGCAGAACTTCTTCCCATCCGGACCTCTTCAAATGACGGTGAGGTCGCTAGGGGGCAGTACTTTTTATAGTGGAGATGACGTCACAAACAGTAGAGGACCAATGTAACTGCAATCGTTTGCCATGCTGCCGCTGATATTATTACAAGGCTCACCATTTCTGAGCCTTGTAGTTCTATCAGTACAGCATGGCTAAGGATTTCAGCCATGCTGGACTTAGAATTTTTTTTGGCCTAACGTAATTTTTTAAAGGGCTAATCGCGGTGGTTTTCTATTGAAAATCACAGAGATTTAGCCCTTTTAAAATCGCTGCAACTCGCGTGAGTTCATTTAAATCACGGCAAAATCCTTTCTTTGTGAATCCCGCGATTTAAATGAAAAAATCACTGCAAAATCGTGGCGAAATGCTGCAAATTGATTTTACTTAAAAAATTCGACTTGTAACTAGACCCCTTAGTGTGATTTAAAGAGAGCTGCGAGTTCCGGCTGAGGTGCCGTCCCGGACCAGCGCCACAGAGTTGACATGTGTTTTTGTGTGTACAAAAAATAATTGCAGCATGGCTGAAATCCTTAGCCATGCTGTACTGATAGAACTACAAGGCTCAGGATTGATGAGCCTTGTAATAATATCAGCGGCAGCATGGCTAACAATTCTAACCATGCCTGTGTCTGTGTAGTGTGTAAAAAAAAAAAAACAGTAAACATTAAACACACATTAAAGATTTACATAAAGTACACATGTGAACAAGGTAAAAAACCTAACTAACATTGTCCCCTACTGTGTGCACTTACCTGCGGTGGTCATCTCTCCTCAGCTATATGTAATGTATGTAGCGTATCGTGTGTAATAAATCAAAAAATGAAGGTGAGGTCGTTAGGGGGCAGTATTTTTATAGTGGAGATGACGTCAGAAACAGTGGAGGACTAATGTAACTGACGTCATCTCCACTATAAAAATACTGTCACTTAGTGACCTCAACGTCATTTGAAGCAGCCTGGATGCGGAGAAGAAGGTGGTCATCGTCCTGTCATCATCTGAAGAACGGAACCTCGCCATCAGAGACTTCAATCAAGATGAATACTTCAATCAATTGCTGAAAATTCTTCACTGCAACAAGAAAATACGAAGAAAGAAGACATCAAACTGTGAGTGATGGAATTTTTTATTTATTACACACAATACGCTACATACATTACACATAGCTTAGGAGAGATGGCCACCGCAGGTAAGTGCACACAGTAGGGGACATTGGGCCTGATCCAGAACTACGCTTCGAAGCGATTTTACGCGTGGTGGAGACGTAAAATTTCGAACGCACTGCGCATGCGCACCATAGAAAATATGCACATTCACGTAGCGTAATTGTGAACGTATGGGCCATTCACGTATTTGTCACGTAAATACGTGTGGGCGTGCCAATTTTACGTGAGTCAACAATACGTTCCAATTATGTGAAGTAGGTGGAGGTTTGTATTTAAAGTGTACAGTATGGGCGTGCTAAGCGGCGTACGTTCACGTAGTCTATACGTCCGTTAGCGGACGTACGCTGTTACGTGTGAAAAAGTTAAGGTAGGGTTTGGGTAGCGTATCTTGACAAAATACGTCCGTGCAAGGGGTGTGCCGAGGGGAGTGTAGCGCATTTACGCGCACGAAAATACGCTCCGCGAATAAACGTACGGCACACGTAGTTCTGGATCTACCCCAATGTTAGTTAGGTTTTTTTCTTGTTTACATGCATACTTTATGTAAATCTTTAATGTGTGTTTAATGTTTACAGGTTTTTTTTTTACACACTACACAGACACAGGCATGGTTAGAATCCTTAGCCATGCTGCCGCTGATATTATTACAAGGCTCGTCAATCCTGAGCCTTATAGTTCTATCAGTACAGCATGGCTAAGGATTTCAGAACATTTTCTATGTCCCGCGATTTGGTTTTCTATTGAAAATCACCGCGATTTAGCTCTTTTAAAATCGCTGCAACTCGCGTGATTTCATTTAAATCGCGGCAAAATCAATTCTTTGTGAATCCCCCAATTTAAATGAAAAAAATTGCGGGGAGACGCTGCGATTTGATTTTCCTTAAAAAAAATCGCCCTTTGTAGATAGACCCCATAGTGTTATATAATGTGTGTTTGGAGCACCGGACCCCTATTTTATTCCTTGTTGGGAGGTGGGGAGAGGTATTCTTAAGAAGGAAACCCCCTCTTGTAGAGGGAGTGTGACTGGGGGGCAGGGAGGAGAGGTACCGGACACTTATTTTGTGTGCAGAGATGCTCTGCTCTTTGCAGTTCTCTCTTCTCTCCCCCTGTGTTAGAGGGGGTACAGGTGCGTCTCCTGACCTCTCTGGTATAGGGTGCACTTCATTCTCCGCATGTCAGGCAGACTGGATTGCCAGATCCCTGCTCAGGGCTGCAGCCTTCCCTGGGGAGAGATGAGACAACATCGCCGTATTGAGGATGTGAGAGCTCTGTAAACACGGAGGCGACTGCAGGAGAGGAGAGGGAGCCGGGGGATCCCCGCCGCGCCAAAGATAAATATTTAGACATAATGAAAAAGATTGGGAAACAGTGAGAGTCGTCCGGAGCCCTCTCAGGTATTTGTGTCGCTGTCAGAGGTTTTTAATTGGATTTGTCGCTCTTTACACAGAAGTATTCAATATGTAGCGGATGTTTGCCATGAGCTGGTGGTTACCAGGCGGCCATATTGACGCCACGCACATTGAACAACCACAGCTGCAGGGAGGAGGGGGAGGGTAATCTGTACAGCGCACCAAGCAGGACCGGCAGCAGAAATTCTGGGGTTTGGGATCCGGGTCACCCATTTTGGGATGTTGGTGAATCACCGCAAACGCGCCGTTATGATTCGCATCGGGCCGGGGCGCAGGAAACCCCTTCCCACGATGTGCAGACTAGAGACAGTGGAACCGGATTCACAGATCCGTATTTACTACGTGCGCGGCGCAAGGCAACACCAATGACACGCCCCTATCACGGCCGTTTTTTCGGTGACTTACGCCTCCATAGGGCACCCTTAACGTTACGTGTGTACTTATGTGCGTATGTTACTTATGTACGTGCGTATTTTACTAACCGCATCCTCAAATAAATGCCCCCCCCCACTTTCACATCACTTCTACCGTACGGAAAACAACCACTCCCCGTGCGTATATCCCCAAGTGCGATTCCCAAGTCTGTACCTAAAGTACTTATGTGCGTAAATACTATGTAATTAGTGTGGAATAAATTACTACACATGCGCAGTTAATCCGCTCCTAAAAATACGAACGCAACACGCAAAAACGTGACTACAGCCCAGTGTCTCATCTCTCACCTACCAGCGATACCCTCTGCTGGAGAGCAGAGGTAAGTATCGGGGGTGGGGTTTGCCGGTACAAAGTGTAGTTTAGACACATCGTTTTTTGACAGTGGAGCAGCGGCAGAAGTCTCTTTGCAACTGCTGCAAAAGAAGAATCCTTGCACTTAACGAACGTGAAGATCAGAATTCTGCCCTACCAACAGGTGAGATTTTCCCCTAACCCCAACCCTTACCCTAATCCTCACCATCTCCCACAGCCTAACCCTAACCTTAACCCTCCATCTCCCGCAGGCTAACCCTAACCTTAACCCTCCATCTCCCGCAGCCTAACCCTATCCTAATCCCTAACTTTAACCCACTATCTTCAGCAGCAGGACCCTAACCTTAGCCCTTCATCTCCCACAGGCTAACCCTAACCCTAATCCCTAACCTTATCCTACCATCTTCCACAGCCTAACCCTAACCTTAACCCTCCATCTCCCATAGCATAACCCTAACCTTAACCCTCCATCTCCCACAGCCTAACCCTAACCTTAACCCTCCATCTCCCGCAGCCTAACCCAAACCTTAACCCTCCATCTTCCACAGCATAACCCTAAACTTAACCCTCCATCTCCCGCAGCCTAACCTTAACCCTCCATCTTCCACAGCATAACCCTAAACTTAACCCTCTATCTCTCGCAGCCTAACCTTAACCCTCCATCTCCCGCAGCTTAACCCTAACCTTAACCCTCAATCTCCTGCAGCCTAACCCTAACCTTAACCCTCCATCTCCCGCAGCCTAACCCTAATCCCTAACCTTAACCCACCATCTTCAGCAGCATAACCCTAACCTTAACCCTTAATCTCCCGCAGCCTAACCCTAATCCCTAACCTTAACCCATCATCTTCCGCAGCCTAACCCTAACCTTAACGCTCCATCTCCCACAGCATAACCCTAACCTTAACCCTCCATCTCCCGCAGCCTAATCCTAATCCCTAACCTTAACCCATCATCTCCCACAGTCTAACCCTAACCTTAACCCTTCATCTCCCACAGTCTAACCCTAACCTTAACCCTCCATCTTCCACAGTCTAACCCAAACCTTAACGCTCCATCTCCCACAGCATAACCCTAAACTTAACCCTTCATCTTCTGTAGCCTAACCCTAACCTTAACCCTCCATCTCATCTTATATTCTATGCGCTTCCCTCGCTCGTACGTACTTTGGCCGTTTTACGCTCGCCAAACCCTACCTTAACTTTTCATAGCGTAACTCCTGACATACATAAAGGCTTCACGTACGTAAGTGCCTAAGCCATGCCCATACTGTACGATTAACATGCCTCACCCCACCTCCAAAGCGTAATTACGGTTGTCGTATTAATGTCACGCCCCTTCATTCATAGTCACGCTGTTGATACGAGGATGGTACATACGTTCAGAGTTACGTGGCGTCACATCTGCCGTGCGCATGTGCAGTAAATACTAATGGGTGATTTTACGTCAGCGGCTAGCGTAATATCGCTCGCATACGTAGATTAGGATCTGGCCCAGAGTGAGGCGCTCTCCATCTACAGTCAGCATTACACCACACCACCCTTCTCATACACAGAATATATGGGAACATAGCTGCATTGGGCCGGATCCAGAACTACGTCCGTCTTCCATAGACGGACGTAGTTCAATAAACAGCAGCTACTGCGCAGGCGTAATAGCTATTGTACGTAATCTGCGTATCGCTTCGATACATAGATTGCGTATATGCGGTCTTCGCAATCTATGTATCGAAACGATACCCAAATTACGTACAATAGCTACTACGCATGCGCAGTAACTATTGTTTATTGAACTACGTCCGTCTATGGAAGACGGACGTAGTTCTGGATCTACCCCATTGTGCTTACTTCAGGGTTGCTGACTCTCCTGGAGTATCTGGGAGACGCCAGAAATTTGGGCAGTTCTCCCGGGACAGCCGGCAAAGCTCCTGCAAGTCCCACCAGCCATCAATATCTATTGCAAGCCCTAGCGTTACTATTATTACTATATTATTAATAATAGCATTACCGTTAATGATGTCATCAATCCCTGCCCACCATATGGAATGCTAGAGATTACAGGAGTTATATCACGGGCAGTCCGCACAATTGCGCTGAGGCCTGGAAGTTGGGAAAGGGAGAATACACAAGATGTGTTTTTATTTTCATCTAAATGTAAATAAAGCCCAAAATCAAAACAAAACAACACAAAAACACCAAGAGCCAGATTTACTAAGAAGGGAGGAGTGGAGATGTTGCCCATAGCAACCAATCAGATTCCAACTCTCACTTTCCTATTATATATTAGAGAATGACAGCTAGAATCTGATTGGTTGCTATGGGCAACATTTCCAGTTTTCCATTCCCGCAGTTTAGTAAATCTGGCCCCAAAACAACACAATAAGCTGTGAATGTGTAGTAACAGTGACTCCCCCATAGACTGCAGTTTACGTTCTGTATAAACTCCTGTGGATTTAGCTTTTTATCCGTTGGAATAACAGATTCCCTACAAGTATCGTGATTTCCTTCATTTTATGCATATTACAGTAACAGAAAAGACTCCAATAATAATCCATCACGTATCGTTTCTGCGCAATTGTTGCATCCCGTCACGCCAATGCGCTAGGTTCAAGCGACAAGAAATGGTTTTATTATACAATAGAACGTTACTCATTTTTTTTTGATAGCTATAATTGTTATCTGTCTGCCTACAATGAAAGACATTTATTTGTGCTGCTTATGCATCAGACAATCTCATTATGGAGAAGATCGGAGGCACGGAATGTGATATATTTCTCACCTCTCTCTAAGACGAGAGCGTTTCTTCCTCTATTGTTAAGGAGTTGACAAATGTGGCATGGAAACGATCGTGATATGCTCTGACAGTCCTACAAAGGCCTTGTCTGGTATTAATTATGTGATTGCAATTAGAAGTAAGGTTTTCAGTGTTCAGTGAGGCAGAAGCATAATTACACCCCTACGTCAGGTACACACAATACTTTATTTTTTATTATTCCTCTTCTTAGTATCTGTATTCAGCTCTCGGTGTAGGATTCATGTTGGATAACCTGTGTCCAGCTCTCAAAACTTGAAATCTGTTCCCTTTAGCCACCTGTTCCTGGTAGCTGCAACCTGTTATTACAGTTCGCTGAGTATCTTCCTAAGATGTTTATTTCTGTTGCCTGATCCTATGATGATAATCTTTGTTGCATGACGCTGGAAATATACTGTTGACTACATGAGATACACTGTATTACAAAAAAACAGCTACAGTAAAGAGATACAAATAAATAAAAACATAATACTATTAATAACTTTCAACTGAATAGTATAATATTTACCACAACTACTAACATAAGTGGTTAGATCAATATCTATCATGTCACTTTTTGAAACTACATCATGGTCACTTCTAAGAAATCTCGACTCCTAGAATCTTTATGGATGGTACGGGGGGGGGGAGATCCGGTGGAGTGGAGTGGAGCACATAAGGATCACTGGTGCGTGCATTGCTTGGTATACTTTATTTTAGCTTCTTTCTTTATTTTTATTATTTTATTTATGTTTGATCCTGCTCTTTATGTTTCTGTTTTCGTGTGAGGCGGTTTGTTTCGCAACCGTCTTCTCGGCCTGCTTACACGTTCGTGCGTCATGCTCTCTACAATCTATTGACAGCCTCCTATCCACCATTGTTAAATGGACCTTCGTTGGTAGTTTTACTGTTCCTCGGCTAGCTTATTACTGTCTGTATAATTACAAGTTTTTTTTTATCGGTCAGAACTACCTCTTATGCAACTGGACTCTATATGATACAATATATTATAACAGCCTATTTGTTGTTTCATATTACCCTACCAATAACCTTCTGTTATCATTTAAGTTGTAATATTTAGCCCATCTTATGCGGGCACGAACTGTAGTGTTGAATTTTTTACTTTTTGAAACTCAATAGAAATTGTTATTGAAAAAAAAAAAAAAAAAGGTGATGTTTCCCAGCTCAAGTCTAATTAGCAGTTTAAAAGTAAAGCTGATCAGGTATCTGTGTGCAATAAGTAAAAGCAAAGCATTCTCCCTGCATGCATATTATAAATTTACCCTGACTCCCCCTGAAATCAACATGGTTTTACCCAGGTGTAACTTTAAAAAGTTCTTATTTTCAGCCTCTGAATCAGGCCCATAATCCTTATAAAGATGAGCTAATTACTAAAAGGATGAATATTTAATCATTACTATTGGCAACAATAATAAAAGGATAAAGATACTCAGAAACAGTTTTGGTGACATTTTTTTTATTAAATAAGCAAAAGGACCGCTATAGATTGTTTTTAAACAAATATTATCGGTGTTTACACTGTAGGTAATTACACTTATTTTTCTATTGATATCAATTGAACTGATATTTTCACTTTTATGGTTCAGGTATCAAGTCACTACATTACTTTTAATGCATACTAATAAAATGTAATGATTTTAATGTCACAATATATTGTCTAAATATGAAGACCTTGAGTGCCCAAATGAGAATTCTTAGCTTGTAATGGGATTACCGTCCTATTATAAACCAAAAACCAAATACTAGGACAATATATATTTCTCGGTGCACCATCCTCTATTATAAGGATTAAAAGGTCTAGTATTACACAGAGACCCCAACACAGGACATTGAACATTTCAAGTCTCGATATGAAGAACACTGCGCTGCGCAATGTCTTCATGTTGGGACTCTGAAATCTTCTATACTTAAAATATAATAAAAAAAAACAACACTTTTTTTATTTTTATTTTATTTTTACATTTACACATACAGGTTTATCTCAGTGGTCTCCCCATACATGCCCCCTTTTTCCTCCCCCTATTAACAGCTATCAGGGGAAGGAAAAGGGGGGAATATGGGGACACCGCTGGGATCCTGAGATGGCGTTAGTTTTACGCTGGGAGCAGGGTGTAAAACTCCGCTCCCAGGCTTTGTAAATATTACGAACCTCCGGCAGAGACTCTCTATATATACATGGATTGCAATGGAAACTGCTGTTTTCATTGTATATAAATATGGAAAACTTCATTTTCATACGATAATGCCCATTTTCACAGAAAATGGGCATTATCGCATGAAAATGGGCATTATTGCATAAAATGGGCATTATCGCATGAAAATGGGCATTATTGCTGAAAATGGGCATTATCGCATGAAAATGGGCATTATCGCATGAAAATGGGCATTATGTCATGAAAATGGGCATTATCTCATGAAAATGGGCATTATCTCATAAAAATGGGCATTATCGCATAAAATGGGCATTATCGCATGAAAATGGGCATTATGTCATGAAAATGGGCATTATGTCATGAAAATGAGCATTAGCTCATGAAAATGAGCATTAGCTCATGAAAATGGGCATTATCTCATAAAAATGGCCATTATTTCATGAAAATGGGCATTATTGCATGAAAATGGTCATTATCTCATAAAAAATGGGCATTATCTCATAAAAATGGGCATTATTGCATGAAAATGGGCATTATCTCATGAAAATGGTCATTATCTCATGAAAATGGGCATTATCGCATAAAAATGGGCATTATCTCATAAAAATGGGCATTATCTCATGAAAATGGGCATTATCGCATGAAAATGGTCATTATCTCATGAAAATGGGCATTATTGCATGAAAATGGTCATTATCTCATAAAAAATGGGCATTATCTCATAAAAATGGGCATTATCGCATGAAAATAAGCATTATCGCATGAAAATGGGCATTATCGCATGAAAATGGGCTTTATCGCATGAAAATGGGTATTATCGCATGAAAATGGGTATTATCGCATGAATATGGGCATTATCTCATAAAAATGGGCATTATCGCATGATAAAAAAGTTTGTAAACAGACCCCCAAGTCTTAGTATCTCCTCCCAGTATCTGCTACCTGTTCTGATGTCAGTGTCCTGTGCTCATATCCAGCATTCAGAACTCTGGTCCTGTGTCACTCCTCCTCTCATTCCAATCTCTGCCATTCGGTGTGAGAGCAGTAAGGTCCGTGCCCTCCCACTGAGCCCTGGGGAACACCTCTCACCCGTTAGGTAGCGCAGTTCCTGACCTGTAGCTGTGACAATAATCTGTTCCTTTTGCCGGGTGTCCTCTGACGTGAAATGAACTCATAGGGCCGGGTATTGACCTCTGTGCGTTCTGACAGCCTGTACGGAAGAGGGGAGTAACTCCCCTGCCCCTCCTCTCTCTCATGCAGACTTTAGCTGGGTTACACTGCCTTTAGTCACCTATGCGGATCAGAGGACCGTCAGACTGCTCATCCACATGTAATGCCTATAACCCACCCCTCCTGTGCAAACCTATTGAATCTAAAGTGGACGGAGGGGGATGTACAGCCCTGTCGGACAGATCTGGAGATCCGCTGCGGAGCATCTGGCCTGCGCATTCCACATCTAGAGTGTGTTATCCGGCTGTAGTGCGGGGGTAAAGATCTGGTCCATAATTCACTCTCCTAATTTACACTCCTAATTCATGCCCCTAATTCATGCTCCTAATTCACACTCCTAATTTACACTCCTAATTTACACTCCTAATTTACACTCCTAATTTACGCTCCTAATTCACGCTCCTAAATCATGCTCCTAATTCACGCTCCTAATTCACGCTCCTAATTCATGCTCCTAATTTACACTCCTAATTCACGCTCCTAATTCACGCTCCTAATTCACGCTCCTAATTTACGCTCCTAATTCACACTCCTAATTCACGCTCCTAATTTACACTCCTAATTTACGCTTCTAATTCACGCTCCT
>WWET01009642.1:0-12766 GCA_011038615.1 Limnodynastes dumerilii
CCCGGGCAGATCCCACTAAAGATTCACAGTTCATGACACCTTTGGTGTACTTCTCTCCCCAACAAGAAAATTAATCTCATATTGGTACCTCCCCCTAGCCCCCTACCTTTCCCTTCCCCCCTTTTTTACCCACCCTGTCTGTCTCTACCTTATATCTATAGTCTACTTGTTTCTGAGCTGTTAAAAAAATTATAAGGTTTTCATATGTAGTGTCTGTAATTCTCACCCCGATATGCTTTTTATCTACCGGCTACATCTGCGGGAATTTACTGTCATTTGCACGGTTATTTGTATGCCTTATCTTTGCTGTTTACCTGCATTAAAATCTGAATAAAGAATACAAAAAAAAAGAAAGATAAAATGCCAGCAACCCTGGAGTTTACAGAGCTGGAAACTGCTTAACAACCAAGTTATTGGTGTGGGTGAGGAAGATACTTGACAGGTTCCAACAACCAAGTCCAGCAGCTGGTAAGTTTCCCTAGAATAAGTTATAAGTTTAGTTATTCTGATATTTTTTTTTTTTTTCTTATTGCCTTATGTAATTTTTAACATAAGCACCATTTTTTTTAAAATTCAGACAGATATTTTCAAAAATGTTTGTTGACACGTATGAATAATGTATGCTCAAGTGCTATTATTAATGTGTTATTATTCACAATTTTATGTTTGCTTTGCTGTAAGTAAATATACCACATATAATTAACTGATCATGAAGGGCAACATAAATCTGTAATGGATGTTTCAGAAGAAAGCATGGATCATGTGCCACAAGCCCCATCAACATCTCAACAGCCACAAAGAAGTGTTAGTGAAAGAGGTCTATATAAACGCACTGACCGTGCAGAAATAGTCATCTCAATCATGCAAGACAACAGACACTACTTACGTCAATTAGTTCATCTCATTGTTTTATTCCTTAATTTAAAATATGTCTCCTTCACAAGAACCTCCTTTGTCCCCATCTATATCCCCCTTTGTCCCCTCCCTATCCGCCCTGTGGCCCCATCCCCATACCCATCCCCCCTGTGGCCCTATCCCTACGACTGGCCCCATCCCCTTCACCAACAACTCCACTCGGAAAATCATTCACCAACACCAGCGCCACACATTTCACCTTAACTTACAAGCACATTATCACTTCACTCCACACCTCAACACCATACGCAAACGCAATTACACCACTTAACACAAATTTCCAGCCATTATTATGCGTATTTACAACAGACACAAATGCATCAATATTCACATTAACAACCATACCAAACACAATATCAACAGTCATTATTTTAACAATAATATCAACATACACACTTCTCTACCCAACAACAACAACCCCATTACACCAGCCAAGCACACACACACACAAATCCAACAGCAGCATTATCCCCCCAACCCAATCCTTATCCCCTATAACCCTATCCTTCCCCCCAACTCCAACATTATCCCCAAAACTCCATCCTTATCCCCCCAAATCCCTTTCTTGTTCCCCCATACCCCATCCTTATCTTCCTCAACCCCAGCCTTATCTCCCCAACCGCATTGCTATCCCCAAAAACAACTATCTCCACCATCATCTTCTTTGTTTAGCCAATAATTTTTGTGTTGCCTAAAATTAAGTCCTTAAAAATTTTGTTGTAACCACTATATTTTAAGTTTAAATAAAATGTTTTATGTTGATGTTTATTGTGACTGTAATATATTAAATATCTAATTACAAACACTATAAAGTCATAAATGTAACTACATTTAGACTGTCAAAAACCAGTAATAACACATGGAAATAATGTTGAAACTACTTTGGAAATATTGTAAAACAATACTTTGGTGGAAAAGAGTCTTCTAAATTAGGCAATGGTCCCAGATCTTCACCCTGGTCTGATGTTGCATTGCTTAAATCATCCTCATCCCAAGGCACACCATTACGAATAGCTATGTTGTGGAAAATAGCACACAGCGTAATGATCTTACAAAGGGCATGCATACATAAGGGATCCTCCAGACATGTCAAGGCACCTTCATCTCCCCTTCCAAAACAACAATAGCTCTTTTAACTAACCTCGTGGAGGTATGTGTGGAATTGTATGCAACTTGTGCATTATTTTCTGGTTGTGCTATGGGAGTGAGGAGAAAAGGTCTATATTGAACAACAAAGGGCAGTTTGGTGTCACCAAATTAAAATGTTTAAAACAAAACCAAACAAAATGTTACAAACACATGGAGACCTATGTTATTAGGCTGAGCATTGGTGAAATAATTACTTAAAAAAAGCATGTGTTCCAAAATACCACTCCTAGAACATAGCATGAAAAAGATTAGCCAGAATACATTGCTTGAATGCCCCTGTGGTCTTCAATATGTGGGGAGAACTATTAGGAACCTGAAAGATAGAATAGCAGAGCACGTAAGGAACATCAGCAAAGGAGTTCTGATCCACAGTGTCCCTGCACATTATAAAGAGCACCACAACTGTGATCCATCCCTCCTCACCTTTACAGGAATCAAAAGATCCAAAGACACTGGAGAGGGGGTAACTTCTTAGCCCAAATTGCAAAAGAAGAAACACTGTGGATCTTCAATATGCAAACTCTAGCCCCAAAAGGACTAAACATAAATTTGGATCTAGGATCCTTTTTGTTTGAATAGTCCTAGAATTCACTATTGCCACTTCTGGGACGGTCTCTACAACCATTTGTTCAATCCCAACAGCCCCCACTACCCAATTACGCATCACTAAGAGCAATAACAGCCCCAGCGACCCCACCCCAACTAAGGCACCACTACTTACCACAAACCAAATCAGCCTTTTACCCTAATTATCATGGGCCCATTTGCCCTTGTGGTGTTGCACCGTCCACCAACAAACCAAACATCAATGTAGGCTACAAAGTAACCACAGCACAACTGTTAATTATATTTGACCATTTAAAAAGGACTAAACAACAAAATGAATGTGCGGAGGCAACTACACTCACAGCGCAGAACTGTTTACTATAGTAGCCATGGGAACCACCTAGAAACAGAGGACCAATCAGCAACAAGCATGCTCCTTTAAATTCCCCCGCCTCTGGACCCACAAGTAAGTACCCCAAGCCAACTGTATGCCCTGACGACGCCCCTGCTGTGGGTGTCACGCTTGGATAAGGAGACACAAACGGCACTGTGACTTTCATGAAATAAAGCTTTAAAAACTCATTGTAGATGGATAGGCGCCTACAGGAGGTGCCTTGACACTGGGCAGGTGAGCTTAACCCAATATAGCTATATTGTGAACTAAACCTCCTTTTTATGTATGTGCTGACATATAATCTTATATATTGTTTGTTTGGAGCGCCGGACCTCTCTTTTGTTCCTTGTAGTTGCACAGTGGTCATTTATGCCCTTGGCTGCACCTCTCCATTTATATATAAACTTGCACACATTTCATATATTGAATTAGAAGCGCAGCCTGTGTTTTTTTGTTACTGTTGCTAGCTTCACTTTGGGAGCCTGACCCTTCCCACAAAATGGCTGCTGCGCACTTTTCAAATAACATGGATGTCTTAATACAAACCTCCTGAGTACACATCTAGCAGATGGATAGGGACTCACCTACAGGAGGTACCTTGATACTGGGCAGGTGAGCTTAACCCAATAAACCTCCTTTTTATGTATGTGCTGACACATAGTGTTATATAATGTTTGTTTGGAGCGCTGGACCTCTCTTTTGTTTCTTGTAGTTGCACAGTGGTCATTTTGGTCCTTGGCTGTACCTTTCTATTTATATATACACTTGCACACATTTCATATATTAAATTAAAAGCGCAGCCTGTGGTTTTTTGTTTCTGTTGCTAGTTTCACTTTGGGAGCCTGACCCCTCCCACAAAATGGCCGCTGCACACTGTTCAAATAGCAGGGGTGTCTTAATACAGACCTCCTGAGTACACATATAGCAGATGGATAGGGACTCACCTACAGGAGGTACCTTGATACTGGGCAGGTGAGCTTAACCCAATATACCTATATTGTGAACTAAACCTTCTTTTTATGTATGTTCTGACACATAGTGTTATATAATGTTTGTTTGGAGCACTGGACCTTTCTTTTGTTCATTGTAGTTGCACAGTGGTCATTTTGGTCCTTTATACTTGCACACATTTCATACATTGAATTAGATACGCAGCCTGTCGATTTTTGTTATTGTTGCTAGTTTCACTTTGGGAGCCTGACCCCTCCCACAAAATGGCCGCTGCACACTGTTCAAATAGCAGTGGTGTCTTAATACCTTCTGAGTACACATATAGCAGATAGATAGGGACTCACCTACAGGAGGTGCCTTAATATGGGCAGGTGAGCTTAACCCAATATAGCTATATTGTAAAGTAAACCTCCTTTTTATGTATGTGCTGACACATAGTGTTATAAAATGTTTGTTTGGAGCGCCGGTCCTCTCTTTTGTTCCTTTTAATTCCTATTTATATTCTAGAAAATTACATTGGAACTGATTCAGATCTCCTTGTGACTTGCGTATTCACGGAGAGCTGTACTTAATCATGGAGAAGGGGAGTGCATGCCCCTGGAATTCCCCTCCTCCTTACGGAGTTCTGGACATTTAAGTGTTCAGAACCCTACCTTAACTTTACTGCATGGATCTTTGTCCGCAAACCCTCTCCCCTTCCCTCCTTGGGCCTTAATTAGCATTATTTAAAAGCAAATTGATGATGATGATAATCATAAAATAATAGATAATTAAAAAATAATGATGAAAATAACATGAAATAAACCATCAGATTAATAATGCATAAAGATTAGATATAATTGCAAAAACAATTGTAATATTTGTGTAAAAAAAAATAATTAATTAATAAACAAACAAACAAACAAAAACCATTAACGAAAATCTAAATCAAGAGTTTCATTAAAACCTTCTGGGGACATAGGAACATATTTACACTTAAGTAAGTGTAGAATCTATGGGGTAGATCCAGACCTAAGTGCTTGTTACGTATCGCGTAACATATTTACGCTAGCGTATTTTCTATGTACTCCCCTAAGCACTCCCCTCGTTCGTATGTACTTTGGCCATTTTATGCTTTTTAAAGCATAAATACTGACGTACGTAATGGATTCACGTACATAACTGAACTGCCTAGCCCGGCCCATACTGTACGATGTAAATGCCTCCCTCAGCCTACCAAACATAACTATGGTTGATGTATGGATAAACCCGCCTCTTAGTTATGCTGATTTTACGTACGTTCAGAGTTATGTGGCGTAACATCTGCCGCGCACATGCGCAGTATATACTAAAGGACAATTTTACGTCAGCGGCTAGCATAAAATCGCTAGCGTGCGTAGGTCTGGATCTGGGCCTATGTGCATATTTTTACGATCATAAACTGCGCATGCCCAGAGCCCAAATATATGCACATAAACCATAGCTGATTGATTCACATATACGGACGTCAGAGTTAGGACTGATGCCCGCATCAGCACGCAACGAGTCCCACATGCGTGGCTAAAGGGGCAAAACTCTTGAGAAATGAGCAGAATACTGGCTACTAATGTAAAGCATGGACGTGCCAACACAGATATGAGTAGGAGGGACTTGCGTAGAAAAAAAATACGCACATGAAAAGTTAAGGTATCCCTTGACCACTCGTAAGTTGCTATAGCCTGTCGTGCTAGTTCAAAGTCAATGTGTCCTCCTACACTCCACACAGGCAAAACCTGCTGCGTATTTTTAATTAATGCATGTGTGCATTTAATTAACACAAATAAGGTTCAACTACTTAAAGCCATGGGGGCTAATTCAGGGGCTGATTTAGAGTTGCGTGTGTGTGCGAGATGGCTGCACATAAAAAAAATGTAAATATGGGCAATTCAAAGTTGTGCATTTTCACTCAAAAATGGCAATTGTGAATTATGGCAATGCATTGTCAAAGCACAACCATGCTTCCATTCAATTATTCTATAGAGTTGAATTATGACGTTTTTGACATATGTATAAATGTAATTCATCAAGAGGTGGATGCGGAAATGCGCTTTTTGTTCCTTGTGCCTACATGTTTTCCCTGCTGCCATTATATTGTGGCCCTTTTTTTTTAATGTAAAATTAAAACACAATTAAAATGTTATCATACTCACATATCAACAAGCATGCATGGCATAATCCACATAAAGAGAAATTTCTCTTTTATTGCAGATTTTTTCTTAAAAATAATTTTTTGAAACACAGCAGTGTTTATTCATTACACACATTTTTTCTTTTGTTTGGGCCAACTGCAGACCTGAGCAATATCATTGTTAAACTGTAAGGGTTGACAATATTTAACTTGGCTTACATTAATCAAAGTAAGATGTGGACATTCTAAGCTAAAGTCTTTTTTGTTGTTTAAACTGAAAGCTATTGGACCTGATTCAGAGTTGCGACTGGTCGCAACACGGAATCAGAAAAAACGTTCAATTCAGAGGTTCGTGTTTCATCAGAAACACGCACCTCTGAATTGGCCGTATTTAAAAAAAAAAAAAAAGCAGTCGGAGCTATAATTGCTCCGGCCGCACGGCTTGGGTGTTAAATTGGTTTGCTGAATGCAAACCAATTAACCCCTTCTGCCGCCACCGTAGTATATTAAAAAATAAACAACGGCCCGTCCGGGCATGCTGCCGCTAGTAGAACTACTAGTGCAAGCATGCCCATAAATGACAAGGCATGCTTGCTCTAGTAGCATTACTATAGTCAGCATGCCTTGCCCCAAAACTATAAAAAAAAACGCTACACGTGTCCCCCTATAATAAACCATTTTTAAAGAATGTAAGAGCCCTGTCCCTAGTCCCTATCATAAAAAATTACAGTGCCCACATAGTAAAATTAAAAAACAGGACATATGCCCCATAAAAAAATTAAAATGTAAAAAAAACCTTGTCCCCTTCTTTAAAAAAGAAAGAAAAAAAAACCTTGTCCCCTTCTTTAAAAAAGAAAGAAAAAAAAGTGCCCACATAGTTTAAATGTTTAAAAAAAAAGTGTCATGTGCCCGTTGTAAATAAATAAAAAAATATGCCCAAAAAATGCCCATAGAAAATAAGAATAAACATACTTACCTGCTCTGATGGGGGTCCAGTGTTAATCCGGGGCTGGCCTTGGCAAAATAAAAAACCCCAATACAGAAGACCTGGCATGCCGGACATCCCGGCTCTAATGACAGGTCTACTGTCATTGGGAGGTATTTATACCCTTTGGGCACTGTAAGAATTATCGAGAGACCGAGAACTCTGACACTGAATTCAGGGGAGTCAAGTTAATTTTATTCTATGCATGCAGGGAGAATGCTTTGCTTTTACTTATTGCACACAGATACCTGATCAGCTTCACTTTTAAACTGCTAATTAGACTTGAGCTGGGAAACATCACCTTTTAACTATAATACTGTTGCAACAAATGAAATTTGACTCCCCTGAAATCAACATGGTTTAGCCCAGGTGTAACTTTAAGTTCTTATTTTAAATCTCTGAATCAGGCCCTATATCTCTCAATATACAAACTACTATATGTTTATAAGTATGGTATTTTTAACTAGACACATTTAGAATTTTTTTTATAATTTTAAAGATATTTATACTTACTTGCAGCCTGTCTATGCAGTTTTTGGTGCAATGACGCCAACCTCTCCGGTTGCCTGCGCTTCAAGTCAGACCACCGGTGCTGGACCTGGGCCAGACTTCTGCGCACCCCCAGTTTCTGATAAATTTGCCATTTTACGCATCTGTATGTGCTCCTTTTTAGGGCATTACTACAGTAATCATCAGCTCTGCCAAGCTGCTTATCCATTATCCTGACTAGGAGGAGCAAATCAGAGTTATTGATATATGCCATATTCAAATATAAAATTATGTTTATTTATTCTTAATGGCAAATCAGTGATGGCTGATTATTCCCCCAGAAATATGCAGAAATTGCGCACATTAAAGGCCATTATTTAAGCTATATGCTTCTGTGCGGAAACGCTCAGGTGTGTCGAAAATATTATTTTGGACTAAAAGAAGCTGGAATCCTAATACTTCCAATTGGTACTCTTTAGTCATCTACGTGGCACCTCATCCTGCACCAACGCCTCCTGCTACGCCCTTTGAAGGCTTGCACCTACAGTAGATATTTTACAAAGCATAGCTTAAGATAATGCTTAAATGTTATTTTTTTTTATGTTAACAAGCATGCCAGATTGAACAACAAGAAAATGTAAAACACATGATATTACATCATTACAAATAAAAAAAATGTAAACATATATATTTTGTTAAGAAAATGCTGTTAACCTTACAATACTTACTTACAGGTTACTTGACTGCGCAAATTTATGCGCATTGCCTAAAACATACACGGCTGACTCCATTTAAAAACCAAACACCTGTGCTCCTGCGCATCTCTACTGTAGAACGCTGAATGGGTTAGATGTGCTGTCCCTATGATGGGAATGAGATCGCTGCAGCCCAAGAGGGAGGACTAGGGGACTGAGAGTGGGGAGGGAATGGACTGTGGGCCTTAAGGGGTTTATAGGGGAAGCCTCAGATGCCCCTGTGAGATTCTCCCAAGGGAGAAACAATGTAGCCAGAAGGGTAAAACCCTGGGCTCAAGGGTGTGGATGCAAAGTGGGTGACAGGAAATGGGGAAACTCATGAATGGGTAAAATCCAATGATTTATTAATAATAATGTAAAAAAAACTGTTATTTAAGTGAAAAAAGTTGTTTATGATCAGTCAAGGCAATTACAAGTCAGAATCAGTCCCTCATAGAGGGCTGGTTGTGCATAAAAGTACTTGGTAAATATCTCTTGGATTCAATTAGACTTGATAACTATCACAAGGAAGGGGAGCGCCCCCCTAAGGGAATCTGTGGGACACCTCTGCACAGCTTAGTTTTGCGGGTCTAGTCTGTGGTAGTTACTATGCTCCTCCATTGCTTGTCACGATTGTCTAGGTAGAAGAGGGATGGGATGGAGAGGGGGGGCTGGTTCTGTCCTTCTATGCAGATGCTGGTTTTCTCCTCCGTCTTCTCAAGGTGTGCTTCTTTGGTTTACAGAAAGAAGGAGTACGGAGCATGCACACTCCACACTAATAAATGTGACACTTCTGCTGAGCGGTGAAGCTACTGCTAAGAGATCTCTTAGTTGTGGACACTAACCAACGTGTTTCACCCCTTGGAGAGGCTTCATCAGGGTGCAAAATCTGACCAAAAGAGTGGGAGCCTGTCTGTCTCCAGGTTTATAAGAAGGAATAAGGAGCAATGATTGACGCTTGGTGGTTGCCCTGGTGATGGGAAACCATTATCCGAAGCCACAATTTGAAGCATTCAGATAGGTACTGGAGACACAGTCCTCCATTGGGAAAAGAGAACAAATCCATTAAAATTAGTTACTCCTTGGCTAAACCATGTTGATTGCAGGGGAGTCATATTTCATGTGTTGCAAACAGTATTAGAGTTGAGAGGTGGTTTCCTATCCAAAGTCTAAATAACAGTGTGATAGTAAAGCTGGTCACTATCTGTGTGCAGTAAGCAAATCAAAGATATATCCCTGCATGCAATGAATACAATTAACTTGATTCTCCCTGCAATCAACATGGTTTAGCCCAGGACTAACTAATTTCAAGCACTTACTTGTGCCTCCTATAGTCAGTCTCTGAAATCCTTCAGATATAGAAGAATCATCTTTGGATGAGGCAGTGTGCTTATTGCTGGTTCCAATCGAGGGGATGATCACATGGGGGTGGGGGAATCCCAAAATGTTGAATGATTGATCACCCATAAAGTGTGGGAAGTAGAGGCGTGATATACTATATTCCATGGAAGGCAGGAGTGGTGTGCTCTGGTGAAGATGGGCATCTCCCAATAGGAGAAAAACTGGCTACTTATGCTTCTAATGATTAAACTGGCTCTTTATGATAATTACGATTAAAAGAAGCGATCAGCCAGGGATCAGTTTTTTACATGATTATTAATGAACCATTGGTTTTACCCATTTGTGAGTTTCCCCATTTCCTGCCAGACAGTTTGCATCCACACCTTTGAGCGCGGGGCTCTACTGTAGAACAAATTGCGCGGATAAAGGTTCTAGAAGTCCATCTTTTTGCAACCTTGCTATTTATTTTCAGCTCATCCTAGGTGTTTAACCATTATGCAAACAAGCATCTAAAGTTTGGGCTTAAAAAGGCACTAACTTTTACCAGCTGGAACAATTTTTTTTAGCTTTGACTTGTTGATTTTGACGCCAAAAATACACAAGGCACAATTACGCAAGGGTTGTGAAGGAAAGGACATGATTCCCAAAATTGGCTTTTGTGCGGAAGTGCACAGGTGTGTCTATGCGTGCAATTCCCTATTTAAGGAAACAGAAACATTCTGTTCATGTTGTTCAAGCATCATAATGCCTGGTCACGTAAAACAGCTTAAGGCTTAAGGTCAGGGATGCATAACCGCAAGACGAAAGAGTGAAATTGTGCCAAGACATTCACTCAGCGGTGAATGCTGTGGCAGCAACTAAAAGATCACTTATAGTGATTCAATATCAGTAAATTTCAGTTATGTTAAAAAAAAATGCTTAAAGGTATTTTTATGCCATAGACCAGTGATTCCCAAACTGTGCTCCGCGGCTCCCAGGGGTGCCGCGACGCTCTCACTGGGGTGCCTCGGAATGTTTCTATTTCCTATTGTATTCTATTGTTTTTTTGTCTTAGGGGTGCCTTGAAAAAAAATATGGAGACCCTAAGGGTGCCTTGAACTGAGAAAGTGTGGGAACCACTGCCATAGACAAACCATGACATTTGGTTATTATATATAATATGAAAATAATGCTTAATTTTTTTTTGATATAGGAAGTGATTGGTCTTTTTACATTTCAAAAAGGTTATGTGTAAGACATTTATGTACACATTTACAATGTTAATTTTTTTTTATTTTAAAAATAAAATTTTACAATATATTTTTTAAATTAACATGCTTAAAATAGCAAAATCTTTGTTTGAACCTAACCAAGGGGTAGATCCAGAGCTACGTACGACAGTGAATTTACGCAAGCCATTTGCTTAAATTCACTGTCTGGGAACATCTGTCTATGCAGATGTTCCATTAGCATAAGTACTATAATAAGTAATGAAGTTATGTATAACACTACTTATGGGGATATCTCCGTCTATCTCCACCATATAGACGGAGATAGCCATTTAAATGAAGGCTACGGGGCGGGGGAAGCCCTGTTAAGACTACATCTACAGCCACAAGGCAGCAGACCTAGTCGTAATATTTAAGGTAGGAATATGGACATGTAAGTGTTCAGATCTACTAGTGAGAGTGGGGAGTGCAGGGGGCGTGCACCCCCCGCTACGCGATCATAGTTACAGACCCTTTAATTCTCGTAATGCATGTGTGTGTTTGGATCTGCCCCAAGATGGCAGGAATTCAGAAGAAAATTAAAGGCCAAAATTAAGGCTAGGTACAAATTTGAAAAACAGCATGAGGGGGAACCCATGCTAGCAAACATACAACTTTCTGTGCTTGGCGACTTTGATTCTGCCCATAGGCCGCCTTTATTGCCAGCAGAAACTGCAACATCATCATGTTCTTTGAAAACATAAAAGAGATAAACACTAGTTTAGATAATTTTAAAATGTTTCTCATTTATTTAGAAAATATTCTAAATAATTTTAAGTAAGTAATAATATATCATTTTGTAAAATTGGAGGTGTTATTTTCTACAAAATATTTTTTTCCAGAAATGTTTGTAAATATATCAATGTTCAATTTTTAGTAAAATTATTAAAATATGTTTGACAGAAAAAATGGATATCAGGGCTGATCCAGCCCGTCGTTTTTACGGCGGCCGTATGCATTAGAATGGCAGAAATGCATATGTTGCCTGGCGTAATCCATGGCTCTGTGAGCCATGGATCTAGCGTCCGTAACTACAGTGTAGTTATGGATGAAGGGGCGGGCAGCTTCCGTAACTACAGCTGGGAAGGGGGAGGGAGGGAAATTAGGAAGTAATTACCCACTGTTACACAGCTTGAAGTTAAGGTAGCCTTCAGCCGGCGTAACAGTGGATAAGTACGCCAGGACAGGGGGAGTGTCGGGGGAGTGCTTATGAGCTACGCTGTCCATACTTACTAAGTACGGCACGGCATAGCTCTGGATCTGCCCCATCATGTGCAAATATCAGAAAAAAATTGTTGTAAAAAATTAAATGAATAAATTAGTAAATTTAATAATTAATAATATATATAATATATGCAATTATTTTACATGTACTATATATTTCAGGCACTCCAGGGCAAAGTTCAGAATGTCTTGTGGAACAGCTACTTCCTGCAACACAGGAAACCTTGGAGGAAGGTCATGCTTCAATATAGAAGTAAAAGCACAAAAGGAAGAACCATGTGGATATTTTAATAAATATTATGCATAACAGTAGCCATATGGCCGAATTGGTCGAACATGTGGCCAATATTTATTTTTGTTTTACAAATTTAGTTTCCAAAATGTTCCCCACACCAAACAGCCCTCTGGACCCAACACTACTTCTTGATTTTTCTCCTCCTCACTTTCCTTCCCCTGCCCCACAACTGGCCCCTTCCCCTGCCCCAAGACATGCCCTTCCCCTGCCCCATGACTCCAGCCAAATTCAACACCATCCATACAATCAGACAAACACAACATCAGCCACACCTCATGCCCCCAACACAAGAAATACACCAGTGACCCCCAACAATTGCCATCCCCCATCAGCCATACCCTAGTCCCCCC
>WWET01009642.1:14812-25623 GCA_011038615.1 Limnodynastes dumerilii
CAGCACACTGCCATAAACCAGTAACAAACTATACTGTTCTATCTGTAAAATAAAACACAGAAATGTTCGTTACGCATATTTGTACAAATATGAGATAAGCCACCAGCCACCGTCAAGGCCTTTCTGTATATGGTGGTCCTAACTCTAACAATGAGAGTCCCAGTATTGGGTCCCATATATATGTTTATAAATTGAGAGCCAACTTACCTAGGAGACACCCCTTAAAGTCTCCAAAATGGCTGCTGTGGATCAGCTCTCCCTGTCAGCAACTGATCCCAGACATGCCCACAAACAGAATAAAACCAGAATGGAAGCTGCTCAATCAATTTATTAAGTAAATGCCAAACAGGTGCAGACAGGGTCTAAAAAAAAACTATAAAAATATAGTTGCTATCTTCTGCATAAAAGTCAATTTTGACACAATGTTGCAGGATATTGAGCAATTGTAGGTTGTAAAAATATATATTTGATATGTTATTTGCAATGAACTCAAGTTGTAGTCCACATGAATATTGTTATGGTATGTTAGTGCACTAGACAGTATAGCAAATAGTTGTGGTGTTCAGTTAATGGAAAAAAAGGACTTGTATTAGTACAGCTTTGTACTCCACAACGAGCCCAATTGTTACTCACTGTCCCAATCACAGCATAAGATGGTATCACGAGGACCAGACAGCAGGGTCACTGGATAAAAGACACGAACACATGTCATGTGGACTACAACTTGAGTTCATTGCAAATAACATATCAAATATATATTTTTACAAGCTACAATTGCTCAATATCCTGCAACATTGTGTCAAAATGGACTTTTATGCAGAAGATAGCAACTATATTTTTACAAGCTACAATTGCTTAATATCCTGCAACATTGTGTCAAAATTGACTTTTATACAGAAGATAGTGATCCACACAGATTTTTCTTCTGTTGACAGATAAAAACCTAAAGAAAAACATCCAACTTTTGTTTACAACTTATGACACCGTTTGTGAAATACTTACCAATATAGGATGCCAGCCTAGGCCGTGCGGCGAGGGGACAACCAATACTGAATTGTTTAGTATTATTATGTATGGATGTGGATACACATATATTGTGCTAAGGTTTAACATCTGATTAGTATTACTTGGGTTACTAACCACTACCACTTACAGCAGCATGTTATGTATGTCATTGCTTTTTATTGATTCTTTTTGGTGATATCTATCATCATTTTTTATATATATTTTATATAATAAATTACCTTTTGATACATTTATCCTCAATCTTGCCATTATATTGTTAGTTTTTTCTTTATGCAATTTGGTATTGAGAGCACGGCTATACTGTGATTTATGCTCTATATATATTTAAAGGGATATCACCCCCTTTTTTTAGCCAGCGATCTTTTATGTGTATTTATATATATTTAGATATTTCTCATATTTGATTGACCATCTAAATTAGCGCTGTTCACACTTTCTTTTTGTATAACTGCGGTTACATTGGCAAAAGTTAAGGTTGGGTTTGAAAAGTGTATCTTGACAAAATACGTACATTCAAGGGGTGTGCCTAGGGAAGTGTATAGAAGGTATGCACACGAAAATACGCTACGCGAGTAAATGTACGGCAAATGTAGTTCTGGATCTACCCCAATGTTGTTTAACGTTTTAGATTTAAAAAAAAATAATTCTATGTCATTCTTTCTGTCATACATAACATAATCTATTATTATATAGCTTAAAAAAATGTATGTTGAATTTAAGGTAAACAAAAAATGATACACACAATTTTACATTTAAAGTAAAGATAATATCATGATGAACAAACAATAAAAATGGTAACTTAAAGAATGTTCATGTGTCTATGTTAACAAACAAAAATAAACTTAGAAATTAAGTAAAGCTACTACCAGTTAAATTGTAAAATATATACAAACTCACCTAAGAGCCAGGCATCTGTATAACCACATGTTAATCTACTATTTAATGTTTTTCACATAGTGCAGTTGTGCATGACATATGAGTCATGTGTACAGCCTGGGAAATTTGCAACTACACATAGGATAAGAAGTGAGGCATCAGATATATACTGTACATTGCATTACGGTGGCAGCCCCCATATGCGTCTGGAAAGTACCAGATGCACAGAACTGTAATACCACTAAAGGCTTAGTTAGAGGTGGTATTGCTGTGGGGATGCTTAGCTATGATTCATGGTCACTTTGCACAATATTCAAAGTTTTCAAGATTATATGAAGTGGCAGTTGAAAGCGCCTGTGCACCTCTGTATAACACATCCCAAATAAATTAATACAGGTGCAGAAGATCCATGGACTGCTCCTGCGCCTATGAAAGTCTCTGCCATTTTTATTTTTGCTTGGCTTTGGTTGAGCCAATTACAATAATGCCTGTTAGTCATAGTTGCCAACTGTCCCAGAATGTCCGGGAGACGCCCGAAATTCTGGCAGCTCTCCCGGTATCCTGGAAGAGCCGGCAAATATCCCTCAAGGGACTTGAGGCTCGTGGTTTCCATGAATCCACTGTCTCAAGTCCTGCCCCCCCTGCCTGGCAAGTTTTCTGGCCTCACTCCCATCCCCATAAAACCCCGAAAGGGGTAATTGATAGTCAAGGGGCAGGGCTTAATGATGCAATTTATAGAAATTGTGCCATTAAGCCATGCCCCCTGTCTTAAAGGCACAATTTCCGGACTTTTATCGGCAACCCTGCTGTAAAAAGTGAATGAAACAACATTAAAAAGGGGTTTGCTTAATGTCCAAATAGTTATTTTTAACATAATATAATATGAAAATAAAGGATGTTACATTGGAGAGCACATATGCTGTATAAAGAATATAAAAAGAACAATAACATTGCGAAAAATTGTATAGAAATCAAACTCCCCAAAACATTAAACACATACAGACAGACAGAACCGAGTGAATCAGAAAATACACAAATGTTACACTTACAATTTCCACTTCTATCATTTGTACCCTAGAATCCCTTAACACCGACATAAAAGTGAACAACATTATCAGCCTTTTACGCAAAAACAATAAAGTATTGAGTAAGGTCACTAGTCTAAAAATAGTTTAAACGTTTTACATGGTGTAAATATAAACATCATAAAAATAAATGAAAACATGTTACAGTTCTGTATGACTAAAAAGCAGATCTAAAATTTTACAAGGGCTTGTGCATGAAAATTTTATTAAATTTCACCTTAAAGTAAGAAGCTTTTGGAATCAAATTTTTCCTCTGCGGATATTCGCCTATTTTTGCCTTTTTTAAATAGTGTATTCTCATCTGCGTTTGCTTAATGAAAATGAATCACGTGTCATCCTTGTGCTATTGAAAATAAAAAAAACAATGTAAAAAAATATGCTTCCACCATGGTTAGAGATGGTGCATTTTAAAAGACGGATAGCATTCGAAATGCGGTTGCGATGCGTAGGTGCGCAGAGAAGGTAAAAAAAGCTCACATTTCTATTAGCATGTCAATCCACACCCATTTTTACATACAAATATACACGGATTCATAAGCTGGCGGAGACGAATAAATGGCATCTCATCTGCCTGAATTACTACCGAAAATCTGCTTCTTGTACATGTGCAATGCGCAATTCCGCAACGCATCCGTCTAAATTTTGCACAGATACACAACTCTGAATCAGCACCTCAGAGTTTGAAAGTAAGGGTAAATAAGGTGCAAGTGTACAGCTCAGTTGTACCATTTTGCAAAGTAAGGGATGCTAATTAATCTTAAATCTTTTGCATGCAGGGAAAACACAGTTGAGATAAGAAATTTAACCTCTCAAATATAATTTAGCTTTCATAATGTAAATTTGTCTCCCCTTGCAGTTTAGCATGGTATTGCTCAGGTCTACACTTTCACCCAAAAAAAGGTGGAAGTGCAACTCTAAATCAGTTGTTTTCTATTTTGTGTAACACTTGAACAGTGCAAAGGTAGGCTTTTTTTGTTTTTCAGTTTTTTTGTATTTATTTGTAAACGATGTAATCACAAATTTGTTTTTTTTGTTGTTTTTTTTTATTATTTACTTTTTTGGTTATATTATATGTTTAGGATTTTTCTTTTAGAACTGTATATTTACATTTTTGGGCTAAAATGCTGTTATATTAATGTCTTTCATTTTTGAGAAATAAATGCAGTATGTATTTATTATGTAGGAATGTTATTTATGTGCACATTTTGTAAAATGGCTACATAGATATATGTTATTGAGTGTAGATGTTGGTTTAGTTTACTTTAAATTTATCGATAGTTGTATATATGGATGATGACAATTTATTAGGTTAGTTGTTTTCTTTGGATCCAACGTTTTGTTGTTTCTCTATTTCTTTGTGTTATTGTTGCCATTTAGAGTTGTGTTTTGATGATTGCTGTTTATTTGTGTTGTTGCTCTATTTCTTTGTGTAACTGTTGCCATTTAGAGTCTCCAAATGTTTTTTATTTTTTATTTTTTGTTTTTTGTTTTTTTGTTTTTGTAAAGATTTATAGGGTTGTAAAAAGGCAGAATCAGGTACCTAGATTGGTCTGGTGGGCACTGATGTACGCGCATGGAACTGTTTGCCAAATAGTTGCTCTGTGCTGCATATTACGCAACATAGCGTGGATTAATGGTGTCACTTTAGAGTTAGGTTCTGATGCTTCTTCAGTGATGATTCAGAGGTTTAACCATCTGACTCCACTTTACAGGACGCAAACACGTATATGCATGCAGGAAATATGTATGCCAACATTAATTTTAAACTAATTTACTATTAGATAGGTAATGTTTCAAAGTAGATGAACATGAATGTGCATTTGGAAGTTTGCCTACAGTATCACATACCCATTAAGAAATATTTAAACACAAATGTTTTTCATTGCAATTAAATGTTTGTAAACTGCAACAATAATTAGCTTATAATAGATGACTAAATGACATGTGTCAAGCAAAAAACAGAAAAAACAAAAGTGCTTAACTCGGTCTCCCTTAGTTCAGTGTCCCTGGAATGGGGATTCCTAGTTTCCCCACGTGGATGAACAATTAAATGTGGATCCAGGAAGGTATCCTTCAAGTGTTAAGGGGTACCTAAAATAGATGTCAATATAGTGCAATACCCACGGAATTGCCCACACTAGCAGTGGAGCGCTACTCACTGAGTTAAGGAGCACCCAGGCTTTTCTGACAAGCGTTTAAATAATATTCCCAGTGGTAGATCTAGTTGATACAAAGTTGCTTTATTGAAGATACAAGTGCAGATTAAAACTGATTCAATGGTGCAAAAAGGTTTTAGCTCCCACTGTATCTCGCCAGTTAGAGACCCTCAAAACCTCTGATAAATCCCTCTGGGGGTTCTATCCTTCTGCTACATGCAAAGCATGTAAATATGGTATAAAAATCAAAGAATTCATAAGTAATCAAACTAAAAAAAGCTATAGGAATAAAAATCATACTAATTGTAGCACTAATTTTGTTATTTATCTTTTAGAGTGCTCTTACGGCCTCCAATATGCGGGCAAGACCACAAGATCTTTTAAAACCAGGTTAAGGGAACATATTCTGAACATCACAAATTGGTGGAAAACCACAGTATCTCCCAACATTTAAAAAAAAATCATAGTTTTAACCCTCTAGGATTAAAGGCCAAAGTGATAGAAAATGTTCCTATTGATATCAGGGGTGGTGATAGGGGAAAACATTTATCCCAACGTGAGACATATTGGATTTATGAACTCCAGACCCTAAATCAAAATGGGTTAAATATTGATATAGATTTGGCAGCTTTTTTGTAGTTTGGGAGACAACACATATTTAATGTAACTTTTTTGTTAAATTGTGTTGGTGATTCAATAGGTTCCCCAGAAAAGTTCTATAGACAGCGGTGATAATAAATTAATTAATTGATATATTTATATCTATATGAAATTAATTATGTATATTGATTTTTGTATGTATTTATTTATTAGTATATATATAGATAGATAGATAGATAGATAGATAGATAGATAGATAGATAGATAGATAGATAGATAGATAGATTGGTGACTCGGGCCGATGATAACTAGTTTTCACTGCTCTTCCTGTTCGCCCCGAGGCCTGGCCCCCACCCTCGGGGTGTTGTAGTTTAAAGACCCTTCTTGACGGCAATATCTTTCAATATGTCCAGCTTTTTGACATCTCCAGCAAATAGGCAGACCTTGATCGTCATAATAGTTAGTGGGTTTTCTCCAGGAAAATGCCCTTACCGACCTCTCTCTCTCTGAGGATCCGTCTCAGCTGCTCACCACTGCCTCCTCTCTCTCTCTCTCTCTTGAATCAGCTGTCTCCTTCCCTTTACTGCATGTCCTCCGGCTCACTTCATATATCAGCTGTCCCGTTATTGCCACCGCTATTTCCCCTGTCGGCACCTCCAATGGTTTCTCTCACACACACACCCTTTCTTTACTGTCTCCTCACACCAACTGCCTAAATTCAACTTCCTCTCCCGCTCCTCACAACTTCCCTGAAGCTTCCAGAGGTGCCTCGCGCTGTACAGCGCGCGCCTCTGTTTACTGGTCTGTTGCCAAGCAACGGACCTCACACCAGCTGACTGCCTATCGGCTCTCTCTCCCCTCGTGCTGCCTTTAATCAGTTAAGCCTCCTTGCACACCCTGCACTTATAGACTGCAAGTGCAGGGGTGTCACACACCCATATTCCAGGACAACATTTTTAGGGATCTGTGTGGTTAGGGTTGACGACATTGTGTTGTTAGAGGGATTAAAAGGCATACCTGATAATATAGGGCCGGATCCAGACCAGCGCCTGACAGGTCGTTTATGCACGCAAGTTGTGTAAGTGGCCTGTTTTGACTGGAGGGTGCATGCGCCCTCCAGATGTTACACTAGGGTTACAATTATAATAAATGGGCTGTGCTTGCCCTCCGCCTGCTAAAGTGGCTGGGGGGAAGCATGCAAAATTTACAGTATGGGAGGGGGATCCCACACTTGTGCGGAAAAGCAGTCGTATGGACCGCTGATCCGCGCGAGCACTTTAAGGTAGGCTTATGGCAGCATAAAGCCTGAACGAGAGATGTGAGTGACAGGGTCCGTGCACTCCCCTCTCTCTCTCTCTCTCTCATACGGACAGACCCCTGCACGTTTGCAGATCCGGCCCATAGAAAGGATAAAAGGCTACATGTGTCACCCCAAAAAAAGTAGAGTCTCATTGTAAAAATCATTACTGCTGCAGAAAGTAAGGTACCATGGTTGTACAAGGTCGTGTCCATATTTACATCCTATATAAGCTAACCAAAAGTAGTTTATTGTACATTTGAGCAATGAAACAGTCAATACTGTACAAGTAGTAGTAACAGAATTTATATCATTTCAGTTGTATACCAATTTTCTATTTTCCTCCTGATAAAGAACATATCTGTCCGCAACAGGCTTGACAGAAATTAATCAAACTTTCAACAACAGACCTATAGTCATAATCAATTCGCCTTATGTTAATTCTATTTATAGTGCTATTTTTTATTTTGTAGAATGGCCGGCAGTAAGTCAGAGGCTCACAGAGCCTGTGACTCACCACCAGGTAGGAGCAGAATTGCTCTCATGAAATATAACCCCCCAAGTGTCCCACCAGCCGACATGGCCATGTGACGGCACCTTCTACCCCTCTAACTGCCCCCACCTGAGCCCTGCACCCCACTATTTGTCCTCATCCGAGCACTGCACGCCACTAACTTCTCACTAACCCACATTTTTACTCAGCCCCGCCCACACTAACTGCCCAAAACCCTGCCCTCACTCAGACACTGCAACCAACCCCTGCTGCCATCCAAGCTCTCCACCCAGGGCAGGGTGCGCAAGGAGGCTAACTGCCACCCAACCATTGCCCCCACCTGAACCCTATACCCAGGGCACTAACTGCCACAAACCCCTGCACCCCAGTTACTGCCCCCAACCCCCATTCTCACTCAGACCCAGCCCCTAACCCCTGCCCTCACTCAGACCCTGCACCCCACTAACTGCCCCAAAACCCTATACCCCACTAACTGCCCCCAACCCCTGCCCTCATTCAGACCCTTCACCCCAATAACTGCCCCAAACCCCTGCCCTCACTCACACCCTACAGCCCACTAACTGCCCCCAACCCTTTCCCCCACCTAAAGCCTGTACCCCACTAACTGTGCCAACTCCTGCCTCCACCCAAACCCTACACCCCACTAACTATCACCCAAGCCATGCAACCCAATAACTGCCCTCAAGCCCTGCCCTCACACAAACCCTTCTCCCACTATTTGCTCCAAACCCCGGCGCACACCTGAGCCCTGCACCCCACTAACTATCCTCAACCCCTGCTCTCACTCAGACCCTGCGCCCCACTAAATGTGAATCACTCTGTAATCTATTAATATAAAAGCTATTCTGCTTCTCACTGTTATACGCATGCGCAGTAGCATCTATACCATTGTGACGCTACTGTGCATGTGCAGCAATTGGGAGCAGAATTACTCTCCTAAAAATGCCCCCCAAGTGCCCCATCAGCACTAACTGCCCCCTGCACCTGCCCTCGCTCAGACCCTGCTCCCCACTAACTGCCCCTAACCCTTTCCCCCACATGAACCCCACACCCAACTAACTGTCCCAACTCCTGCGTCCACCCAAACCCTACACCCCACTAACTTCCCCAAATCAAACCCTGCACAACACTAACTGCCACAAGCCCTGCCCTAACCCCTGCCCCCACTTGAGTCGTGTACCCTACTAATTGTCCTCAACCCCTGCCCTCACTAAATGTGATCTATATAAAGGAAAGCCATTCTGCTCTTCACCATTATATGCATGCGTAGTAGCGTCCACACCATTGTGACGCTAATGTGCATGTGTAGAGGTTGGAAGCACACAATCCACCACAATCACCACAATCCACCAACACCCCTCCCATGCAACTCTGCCCACCCAAGCTACCAGCAGCTCCCATATTATAGTAGTAGAATTAAACATGAAAGAAAAAAATGTTTAACTGTCTTTATGATGGGCTTTAGACTAGTACATACATATTTACACACACACACACACACACACACACACACACACACACACACACACACACAAACACACACCTTTCTACAGGAGTTGCCAACATACGGAACAGCTTTGTAGTTCTCTTCCAGACTGCAGAGGCCATTCTGAGGGTCCTGGATGAGGCAGTTGTTGCTTCTGCTGCTGCAAGAAGCACAGAAATTCCACCACCCTACCCGCCACCATCAATCGATGGTGGATGAGTGTTTTGCAAACGTGAAAGATAAATTGAAATTATTATAATTAAGACTTGATAAGAAAGAATTGATCCTCCGGCCATCCCAAACAAAAAACAAATGATCAATGTAACGGTGATAAAGGACCGGCTCAGCGCCGGCCCCACACCCCCATACATGTTGGTCCTCAAAGGACTCCAACGTACAGGTTTGCAATGCTCGATATGAAGCGGGTCCCCATCACTGTCCCTTGTATCTAAAGATAAAAAAATTGACAAACAAAAATTAAATATGTGTCAGTATAAACCTAATGGACTGTAATATAACATACTGATGTTTCTTAGAGAGCACGCTATCAGAAGCTTATGCCCATTGGACAGCTTGAATTTCCAGTTCATGTGGAATGTTAGTATACAATGCCTGCACATCACAGGTGGCTAGATGGTAGTAGATTTCCATTCCAGTGATGCCAGGCACTGCAAAAACTGAGTAAAAGTCCTGAGTTGCATTCTCTAAGAGACAACATAAGGTTGTAAATAAAAATATTGGGGCGGCACAGAGGATTATGTATATCTTTATAGACTTTGGGCAAATAATAATATGTGGGAATTTAGGAAAAAGAAATTCATATTCCTGTTTACTGACAATACCAAAAAAATATCCAAATCCTCATTGGAACCTATTTTTAACTAACAGACTGTCAAGAATATCAAGCTCCTTCCTATCACCGTCATCTAATACAATCTCCTTCAAATTACTATTTCCCTGTTTAAGTTCTTTCTTAACAAAGGACTTTTCTTGACATAAGGATCTGATGTATTTATTTAATTCAACGAAACATTCAAAATAGTTAGGACTAGATGATGGGTCAAATTTTAACCCCTTCTTCAAAAAGGACAACTGGGCATTCGATAATTTCTTCAAAGAGAGGTCAAATATGCCCTTCATATCTGCCATAGTAGTGATAGAATTCATTTAAATTTCTTTCTTACCTCCTCTTCTTCCTCTTGGTCGCAATCTCTTATCCTCTTTAATGGGGATTGTTCCAATATCTGGAAATTATTGTTTGTTGGTAATGGAACAATGGATGGTGCAAGGCCCTGGATCCCTTCTCGTGAAAAGGAGGAGATCGCGCCAAGAGAGAGAAAGTACCTGGAAGTACCTAGAAGAAATTGAGGATCCAAAAAATGAATGTTGCCCTATAAAGAACTTTCTTTAAATCAGAAAAGAATGTTGTTAATTAATCAGAAAGCACAAAAATCTCTTTCAAAGAAAGTTCTTTATAGGGCAACATAAATTTTTGTTGGATCCTCAATTTCTTTCTCCAATTCATGAATGTTATCTTGTCTATGATTTATAAGTAATCTCATAATAGAGAATAAACAATAATCAAGAATAAAAATAAAATGTTCCATAAAAATGGGATCCTGCCCAAAAGAACTGCCTTAAAAACTCTCAGACACCTAGGTATCATCTTTTTATTCACTTATATATAAATATATCATTGTAAATAATAACACGTTGGGGAAGATCCAGAACTACATCGGTCTTCCATAGGCGGACGTAATTCAATGAACAA
>WWET01009643.1:0-14294 GCA_011038615.1 Limnodynastes dumerilii
AACTCACTGCACTTAAAGCAGACTCACCCAGACTGTTTAGCCTGTGACCGATTTTCCTCCATGATCTCAGCGAGAGTACACCAGCAAGGTATGACTTCCACAGAGTGTACTGAATACACTCAGAGACTGCAGCTGCTCCGTTTAAATACCTCTTAGAAATAGCAGAATGCAGAGGAGAACATCCGGAGACCAAGGTCCATACTGAAAAACGGGCCGCTTCCATGCGGTCCTTCCCTCTTGCGGACAGGGGGGAGCAACGTCACTTCCCCTGCGACCGCATAAGTAATTTAGCGTCCGTCGCGCCGCTCTCTATGGAGAATGCGGTGCTGGGAGCATATGGGCCGGTCACACCACCCCCTTTCCCCGCTGCTGAGCCGTGCAGACGGGGAAGACATCAGGGACTGAGCCTGGGATGCGGCATTGGCCGCGGGTGAGAAGCTAAGGTAAGTAAAAAATAAAAAATACATCTGACTGGCTCCTATCCACACAGGAAAAGAAAAAGACACAGGACACAGGAGGAGGAGTCTATTTATGTGTCAGGAGGGTCTTTTTCTTTTCCTGGATTGGCTCCCGCCACGTGGATATTACCCAGGGTACTATGCTGCCATCGATGATAAGGAAAATTCTTTTGCTGTGTCAGCGGGGAAGGGGTTAGGTGTCCCGGTCTCCACGGGTGCTGGCCTAGAAGTTTGTGAACGCTTAGGTGAGGAGTGGGGGAGGGGGGGTTATTATGTGAGGTCGCTGCAGTAGCAGCTGAGGTTCATGGTTTCCCCATGCTGTGTTCGTCTATCTGACCTAGAAACCGTTTCATACCCACTTGGAGCTAATGTAGACTGGGTCTCCTATTGAAGGAGTTATGTCATTTACACACTCAAGAGTCAAACAAATAGGACTATAAAAATCACAACATTAATTAGCAATGATAAACAAATATTGGCAACGACAAATATGACGTGCACCTGTACTAGGATGGTTAACGTCAAAATGAATAAGAAATTATTAATACTTTGAGATTATACGAAATGACTCAGTTATCCTAGCAGAAACGTAACAGAATTCCTGAGTGAAGGCAAACAGGATACACTTGATGGATGACGGTCCAGGCACGTTGAGGGAGAGTCCCACAAAGGTAGTAATGCCTGCTGCTCAATCACACTTAGTAGGTATCCTTACGATTACGTAACAGTCAGTGCAAACATAAGAGTATAGCCTGTTGTTGCCTTTTCAGGCACGCTGAATTTAGGATATGGAAAGAGAGATAGGCAACCAGGCACACAGGAACAGGGGTGTCTGCTGTTATGTCAGATGAGCTGCTGCCAGGTCAGGCACGAAGAAGCACAGGATATGTAGGATAGAAAAAAGATGCGATCATAATATCTTGTGAGATGACCATATTATGCTTATGCCACCATGTTGCTGCCTATTCAGGCACGAGGAGTGGAATAGGGTAGTAGATACAGGGTACACTCGGTGTACTGAGTAGAGGAGGCTATGATAGCAATGCTGTAGTCTGTGGCTTAGTCCAGCACGTTGATTAGTGAGTGGCCCTTCACACTATTAGATCAGAGTACACACATTTAATAGGGCATATGGTAAGATGGCCGCCTGTACACGCCTCCAGGCTGTGGAAATGTCCAGAATGTCGAGCATGGGCAGGAGATCCACAGAAATGGTTGCCAGCATCAATTATAAGCAGAATACCTTTTTAGTGCCGCCTGTCCTGGTGGGATTCTCTGTCCGATTGCGGAAATAGCGGGACGCCGGTCTTTTTCAGCCAGCTATAGGCCTCTTTGTATAGGGCAATCAGGAATCTTTGAGACTGTCCTGGCACTCAACTATTGTTGTCTCCAACGTGCCAACCCTCTGCGATGCCGCTGATAGGTGTTGCATATGCGATGGCTCCGTGCCGCTAGGTTTCTCCTGATCACACAGCTACTGTTGCGTGGCGGGAGGTTTTAGCGCCCTTTTCACAAGTCTGGGGCTCCCAGTGAAATGTTTGGTCAGGGAGCCGGGCAACGAAATCGCCACTTGCCTGCCGCTCTCCCCCGATGTGTCTGTGACCGCGGGTGCCATTTTCAGGGGTCCCCAGTTCGGTTTAGTATCTTCTATAGCACCCGGATCCAGGAGCTCCTAATAAATGCGACCATACTCAGTGATCCGCCCACGTTATGGATTTTAAAAGGGGGCACAAATTTATTGATTGGAATTTGTATTTTGACTTTGGAATTTAGATAGAGGTGGTGAAAATAGCATGTGGGGAAAACATATGGAATAAGGTAATTAACGACCTCCCAGGTAAAGGATCAAAACCGGGTACCCTCCAGTACCATCAACAAAACAGTAAGGCCCTGATTGAGAGCAGCGCTTCCGTCTATTTTTTAGACGGAAAATGAGCACTGCGCATGCTCAGATCAAGAGCGTGCACAGAAAAATGGATGCAGGTGTGCGCATCCGTCTGTGTCCGCATCCGACTGCCCTGCATGTGGAACTGGGAGTTCCACGATATTTAAATGAAAAAATACTCTGTGCAGGGCTGTCTGGTGGCTGTTAACAAGCCCTACGCTTACACCATCTCTAGGATGGTGTAAGCACAAGGAGCAGCTCACTGGAGCTGCAAAAAAAAAGTTTAAAAAAAACCCAACACAGTTCAAAAATAAAAAGCTAAATAAACCCCTTGTGGTTCTTCAAGCGCCAGCATGCCCTGGCATCCATGGGTATACTGGTGCTTGTAGTTCTACAAGCATCAGCATGCCCTGTAAAAAAAAACAAATAAAAACATGCCTGCAGTCGGAGCAAGTAATGCTTTTTGTTGGGCTGTTTTTACAACACCTAATTCAAAGGTGCGTGTTTTCATAGAAAAGCCCAAAGCTTCACTGTGATGACAATGGGAAACAGTTTAAGAACCAGCAGTGAGACCCATGTGTTTCCCATTCTGGAGGCTAAGGAGAGGCACACTACTCCCCTTGGAAAATGGCCCCAAAGCCCTTAGCTCCTGACACATCGGTAAACAATTCCAACACTCAATTCAATGCTGCGTGAGGAAGCCATATGTGAATCCCTTTAACATCAGCTATGGAGTTCAGCCAGACTGCCATATCCTCCCTAATTCCTGTGGAAAGGTGGACGAAATGATGAGCACATTTAACCCCGGCTGTGGCCTTTTTCAAGACGCCTGCAAAATATTTTACCCATAGGGATGACTCTGCAGGCAAAATTTAACAACCCCAAAATTAACTGCACTTTTTGAAGGGGTCACCCCAATGAGGGTATAAGTTATTAAGGGCCAACCGGAGCTTTTCGATTTTTCTTGCCCGAAGCCAGCAGCTACCCACTACTGTATCGATCTTGATCCCGAGATACGACAAACAAGTATTTGGCCCCTCCATCCTGTCTGACGCCACGGAAAACACTAAAATGCCAGAAAAGAGACCTAGCTGAGAACAGGACCTGCATGCAAATGTCCATGGATGCCAGCCCAACAAGAAACTGTTGAGATAATGTGCAAGGGAAAGATGTTTTGCACCGATCGACGCGCACCAGTGCAAGAACGAGCTAAACCGCTTTAAAAGGGCGCATAAAATGGCACAGGCAATGGGCAAAGAGCAATCAATGAAGAACCCCTGTGGCAACTTGAAACCCATAAATTTAAAGGACTCAGCATGCAACAGGAGCAACCGAAAAGCCGCTTTGATGTCCAACTTTGCCATCAACACACTGTAACTGGTGTCACGAACCATCACTACCGCAGATTCAGATGACTGGTATTGAACCGAACACGCTTGCAGAGCAATAGCATCATTCACTGGTTACCCTTAAGGATATGATAGGTACTGCATGAGTCGGAACTTCCCAGGGACTTTCTTGGAAACCACCCCTACTGGGGACATAATTTAGTCTGGAAGAGGGGGTGATGGGCTACTTTTGGGAACTGCCTAGCTGACTTCAAATAACTTAACAAATGAAAACCAAAACTCTCTTGCAACAGTAGTGCCATATGGTGATATGGATAAATGTCTAGCTAGGGTACCATAGACGCAGTCTTAGTTAGGGATGGAGCCCTGGGCAGACATTCTGAGAGGGGGAGGGGGGACCCACTATCCAAGGGGAGGTGCTCTGGGAGAGAATGAGTGTGCAGAGGTGCACTCTTTAGCTGGTTGGGCAGCCCCGCAGCGGGAACATGCATGTCTGTATTTACACCCAGCCCCCCTGGTGCATCTACCATTATTAAAGGTAAAACATTTTCCTCTCCCCAGGTTAGAAGATGGGCCCCGAAAGGACGAAAAGACTTGCCTTCCGACCCACCTTTGGAGGTTGAGCGACTCACATCCAGCTCCTAGCTTAGATGAAACATCTACTACATGCCAACATCCTCACCTGGACTGTGAGTCTTCTACCTCCTCACCTGCAGCAACTTTGTGGAAAGCTTCAACACAATACTGGACTCCTAGCAAAAAATGCTTTTCAGTGACTCCATTGTATTTAATCCTTATCACTGCCTCTGTATCTGTTCCAACCATATATTGTAAATATTTAATAGCACATTTATTACATCCCTACTATATCATATTCCATTCCACCTGCACTGCTTACCACACTGCTCTTCTTCACTTCCCTCTACAACATTTCTTATCTCTTTTCCACAGCTTTTACTACCTCTCATTCACATCACTCTATCTTTATTGGCCCAGCTATATTAAACAACCCACATGAACTCTTTTCCTATCTTAAATGCTTATCTGTTGTTTCCTCTAATGGTACAAACAAAACTTCATCTAGATCTAACAATCTTCTATATATTTTGCTTCTTCTTTTGTTAGCTGGTGATATCTCTCATAATCCTGGTCCCCCTCTGATCTTTAATACAAGTCAATCCAACTCTGGACACTACAGAAATCTGGTTAATGTTAAATACATCACCTCTCTCACACCACAGTCAAAAACCCTGAATTTTGCACTATAGAATACCTGCTTTGTTTGTAACAAACTAACCTCTGTTCATGACCTCTTCCTATCTAATAACCTTAACCTTCTTGCAGTTAATTTAAACCTGGCTTACTGAATCAGACACTGCCTCACCTGCTGCACTTTCACATGATGTACTCCACTTTACTCATGTCTCCAGGCCTGCAAACAAATGGGGAGTTGTACTACTACTTTCCTACCCCTTTACTTTGTTTTACATCATTTGAAGTACACGCTGTAGGCATCTTTAACCCCTTTTCCCTGCAGGTAGCGCTTAGCTATCACCCCCACCCAATGTATTTTGCTATCAATTTCATCAACACTTTTCTGCATGGCTTCCTCATTTCTTACCCTCTAACTTACCAACCATTTTACTGGGCGATTTCAATATTCCCATGAATAATTCTTCTTCTTGTGATGCATCCAAGCTTTTCTCTCTAACCTCATCTCTTGACCTCTGCCAATGGTTTGATTTTTCTACTCATAAGGATGGTTATTGCATCGATCTTGTATTCTCAAAACTATGCTCAGTCGTTGATCTTAAAAACTCTCCTCATCCTCTTTCTGACCATCACCTTATCACCTTCATACTCTCCCACACAAAATATAGCTCTAACCTTTATAATTCTGCAATAGCTTCTCACACCCGTAGAAATCTTAATGTCGTTAATTTTGACCAGTTTACTCAATTTGTGTAACAACTTTTATCTCAAGTCTCTAACTTTTACTCTCCTGATTTAGCAATATCTCACCTAAACCAAAGCCTAGCAACTGTCAGTCGCTCCAGCTACCCCTCATATACCACAGTGACTTTAATGTCAGCCCTGGCACACTAATGACACACGTAACCTTAAAAATCTCTCCCGCAAAGCAGAACATTGCTGGTGCAAATCTCACTCTCCTGATGACTTTTTAACTTATACAAACACTTATCACACTTATAGAACTGCCACGGCAATGACAAACAATCCTATTTTCAGTCTCTCATTTCTACTCAGGCTTCTAACACCAAATGCCTCTTTTGTACATTTAACTCCCTGCTCTACCCTCTGTGCATAATCCACCAACCTCCATCAATGCACAAGATCTTGCAATGTACTTTAACAACAAGATTGATAAATTAAGACAGGAATTATCCTCCTACTCCTCATTTCCCAAGGAGGTTCTCACAAGGGCATGGAGTCTAAACCAGGGCCAGGTTTTCACTAAAGCCTCTGATGGTGAGGATAGGATGGTGAGGATGTTGGCACCTGAAATGTCTCGGCCCCCAGTGATGGCCTCCAAGAGGAAGCTGCAGTGCAAATACCAATACAGGAACCCAGACTCACAGGAGTACTAACTGAAACCCTGATACATTGGATCCCTTGCACACAGAGGTACTGCTATACAGCACACAGACTAGAACCTTTATACACAGAAGTATTGGAATACTGACTGGTACCCTTGTACACAGAAATACTGGCAAACAGTATACAGGTAGGAACCCAGTGCAGCAAGCAAAAAGAGGTTGTAAGGGGGATAGCCAGAGTAGTACAGGGAGGTACCAAGTACCACAGAGATGATACATCAGGTAGCTGATGACACCTGGTGGAACAACAGGTCCCAGGATGGGACTGAGACAGGTACGCTGACAGATGGAACACAGCACACTGCAATATAGGAGAGCAGTGTCCGATGGGCTGACTCAAGCTCACTAGTACACACTGAGAGATGTAGCGCACAGTGGTAATAACACACTCACCAGTACACACTGAGAGATGGAACACACAGCGGTAAACCACAATCTGGCAAGAAACACACACAGGTGAGATGGTAAACACTGAGTTGTAAAAACAAACAGAAGGAGTACTACAGGCGGACTCCACCACACTGCAGGATGACAATCATAGTGTGCATGGACAGGAGAGGAGCAGATGGAATTACTCACCCAGCAGGAACGATGGAATTCCTCAACCCTCTGACACTATGGACCTGATTCAGAGATTGAAGATAAGAGAGGAAAGTTACACCTGGGTAAAACCATGTTGATTTCAGGGGGAGTCAAGTTAATTGTATACTTTGCATACAGGGATACAGCTTTGAATTGCTTATTGTACACAGATACTGACCATCTTTATTATTACACTGGTATTTAGACTTGGGCTGGGAAATACCACCTCTCAACTCTAATACTGTTTGCAACAGATGAAATATGACTTCCCTGAAATCAACATGATTTAGCCCAGGAGTAACTTTCCTCTCTTATGGTCAATCTCCTTATGGCCCTATGTCATCATTCCATCTCACAAATGAAGAGGAAGTATCTGTTCTGTTCTCCTATTAGTATCACAGGAGTACTAACTGAAACCCTGATACATTGGATCCCTTGCACACAGAGGTACTGCTATACAGCACACAGACTAGAACCCTTATACACAGAAGTATTGGAATACTGACTGGAACCCTTGTACACAGAAATACTGGCAAACAGTATACAGGTAGGAACCCAGTGCAGCAAGCAAAAAGAGGTTGTAAGGGAGATAGCCAGAGTAGTACAGGGAGGTACCAAGTACCACAGAGATGATACAACAGGCAATAGGGACTGCAGGTAGCTGATGACACCTGGTGGAACAACAGGTCCCAGGATGGGACTGAGACAGGTACGCTGACAGATGGAACACAGCACACTGCAATATAGGAGAGCAGTGTCCGATGGGCTGACTCAAGCTCACTAGTACACACTGAGAGATGTAGCGCACAGTGGTAATAACACACTCACCAGTACACACTGAGAGATGGAACACACAGCGGTAAACCACAATCTGGCAAGAAACACACACAGGTGAGATGGTAAACACTGAGTGGTAAAAACAAACAGAAGGAGTACTACAGGCGGACTCCACCACACTGCAGGATGACAATCGTAGTGTGCATGGACAGGAGAGGAGCAGATGGAATTACTCACCCAGCAGGAACGAAAAGTGTGAGATCTAGCGCACACCCACCGCTCGATGGAGGGAGGCTGCCCGGAACCTGACTGGGGCTGAAGCTGCCGACGTAAGCAGCAAGCTACTTACGCCACATGCTTCACACAGGTACAGGCGCAAACAAAGAAACTGAGGGCAAGAGGAAAGCAAGGGGGTAACACTAGGATAAATGGAGGGATCAAGGCACGATCAGACAAACAGCAATGCACGATCATAAAGCAGGCAAACGCAGGTAAACCAGACGCTATAACCAACAATCAAACTTCCCGGTAAGAGGCTATTTAAAGTCCACTCAACCAATCAGCTGCAATAATCAGACACACCTCCAGAGATTATCTCACAGCTGGAATAAACCAGGCACATAGAACCCAGAAGGGTACATCACACACTGCTAGGTTTACTCCTACAGCGTGTAACACTTCCTCAACCCTCTGACACTATGGACCTGATTCAGAGATTGAAGATAAGAGAGGAAAGTTACACCTGGGTAAAACCATGTTGATTTCAGGGGGAGTCAAGTTAATTGTATACTTTGCATGCAGGGATACAGCTTTGAATTGCTTATTGTACACAGATACTGACCATCTTTATTATTACACTGGTATTTAGACTTGGGCTGGGAAATACCACCTCTCAACTCTAATACTGTTGAAGATGAAATATGACTTCCCTGAAATCAACATGATTTAGCCCAGGAGTAACTTTCCTCTCTTATGGTCAAGCTCCTTCTGAATCAGGCCCTATGTCATCATTCCATCTCACAAATGAAGAGGAAGTATCTGTTCTGTTCTCCTCTTCCTATTCTACTACCTGTCCTTTTGATCCTGTACCTTCACAAGTTAGTCAATGTTTTTCTTCTGTGCTTATTCCAAACTTAACTACAATCTGTTCTCTCTTAAGACTGGTATCTTCCCCAATATGTTCAAGCATGCACTGATTACTAAAATTCTGAAAAAAACTAAAAACTCTGACCCAAACTCTCCCTCAGATTATTGTCTCATTTCCTAGCTCCCATGCCCCTGATAGCTACTTGAAAGACTTGCCTACACTCGCCTCACTCACTTACTTTCCTTACACAATCTTTTAGATCCTCTCCAGTCAGGCTTTTGTTCTCAACATTCCACCAAGACAGCATTGATCAAGGTGGTCAATGATTTAATCACTGCTAAATCTAAAAGTCACTACTCTCTTTTTATTTTCATTCTCCAGGATATGTCTGCTGCTTTTGACACTGTTGACCACTCTCTTCTCACACAACTGTTACAAGCACTAGATATTCAGGACACAGCCATTTCCTGGTTTACATCCTACCTCTCTAATAGCTCTTTCAGTGTTCGCTTTTCAGGATCTATCTCTCCTGCCTTTCCACTATCTGTTGGAGTACTACAAGGCTCAGTATTGGGACCATTACTTTTTTCTTTTTGTACCTCTTCACTTGGACAACTCATAAAGGGGTCTATTTACTTATCTTCCTCGTTCCCTGTGAAGGAAGCTGCATCAGGCTCGCTTATCATTGCAGCGAGCCTGGCAGCTTCCTTCACATGATTTACTAATACTCACCCCTCCCCCGAGGTCCCGCGATGAGCCGCTGGTCGGTGCTGTGCTTCTCCTCCGTGCGATCCCTAAATGAAGTACTGCACATGCGCAGTATCTCTCAATCAGGACTTAGAAAAATGTCAGTGCCGACATGAGAAACACTGCACATGCGCAGTGCTTCTGTTTAGGCACGTTGACATTTTTCCAAGTCCTGACATGAGAAACACTACGCATGTGCAGTGTATTCATGCCGGGACCGGACAGCTGCAGCTCGACGGGACGCCCGGACAGGTGAGTAAGGTTTATTCCTATATTCTATGGGGTTTATTCATTTATTTTTTAACTTATAAAAAAAATGTTTTTTTTATTATTATTATTTTTTAACTGGCGCTCGATTGTGATGTATTCCGACGGTCTCCCCATACATGCCCTCCTTTTCCTCCCCCTAATAACAGCTGTTAGGGGGAGGAAAAGAGGGGTAGATGGGGACATCGCCAGAATAATTGTCACTAACGCCAGTCTGAGCTGGCGTTAGTCTGACGCCGGAAGCGGAGTGTAAAACTCCGCTCCAACGTTCTGTAAATATGTGACACTTCATTTTAATGCGATAGGGCCAGTTTTGAAGTGAAAACTGGCCCTATCGCACTAAAATTATATTTGTAAATAGACCCCTTGGTCTCACGTGTGTGTGTGTGTTGAGTTAGCCTTCACTGTTTCATTGTTCATTGTATGAAGATTTTTTGTAAAAGAATAATGCTTGATGTTAATATTATTTAAACAGTACAATAGTTCACTTTGTAATGGTTCAAATTTATTTTGTAACTTTAATTTTTTCATAGTATCTAGCAGCTGAGATGGGTAATCCGGCTGTGGAAGAGAAGCAGCTACAGAGGAGGGAACATCGTCTGCGTCCTTTTCATCACCTGAGGACCTGTGCAGCCTGATGGGACGCCCGCACAGGTGAGTAATGTTTATTCCTATTTTCTATGGGGTTTATTCATTTATTTTTTAACTTATAAAAAAATGTTGTTGTTTTTTTTTACTGGGGCTCGATTGGGATGCATTCCGACGGTCTTCCCATACATGTCCTCCTTTTCCTCCCCCTAATAACAGCTTTAGGGGGAGGAAAAGAGGGGTATATGGGGACATCACCAGAATAATTGTCACTAACGCCAGCCTGAGCTAGTCTGACGCCGGGATCGTAATGTAAAACTTCGCTCCGACGTTCTGTAAATATGTGACACTTCATTTTAATGCGATAGGGCCAGTTTTGAAGTGAAAACTGCCCCTATCGCACTAAAATGATCTCTGTAAATAGACCCCAAAGTCATTTGGTTTTCAATGTCATCTCTATGCAGATGATACACAAATCTACCTATCCACCCCTGATTTATCACCAACCGTGCTAGCCCGCGTAACTGAATGTCTTTCTGCCTTCTCAAACTCAATCTTTCAAAAACAGATAAATATTAATATTTGCTCCTTCCAACAAAAGCTACCCACCTGGTCTCTCTATTTCTGTTGATAATGCTGAAATATTTCCTATGCTTCAAGCCCGCTGTCTAGGTTTTTTTTGTTTTTGTTTTTTAAATCTTTATTTATGTTTTAACAAGATTTCCAAGCAAAAAATAAACAGGGCATATGGGTTACATCACATTTCAAAAATGTTAGTACACAGTAAGTTGATTAGCAGGTCCCATAGCATATGTCATACATACTGCCTAGGTGTTACACTTAACTTTGAACTGTCCTTTGTGCCCTTCATACAATCTGTTTCTAAATCCTGTTATATACAAAAAATAATAAGTGTCTGGATAACCTCCTAGAACACTACTCTAGCGCTCAACAGGGGGTAAACAAAATATAACAATCAGATAAAATAAAATATCTTTCTGATAAATTCCAGCAGCAACCCTGGGGGTGACTACTCCCCTTTCTACCAACAAACTAAAATAAAACAATAGAGTTGCGCTTCAGGAATAATCAGAAAAAATATAATGTTTATTAAAACCAAAATAAAAATAAGAATAACAATAAAATGAGAATAGGAATAATCCTGTTATATACACCTAAAAAATGTTTCCAGAATATGAAAATATCTCTCACATATTCATGCACTGATCTTCTCCCGGATTGATTACTGCAATACTCTCCTTATTGGACTCCCACAATACAAAGTTACCCCTCTACAGTCTAAATTGCATGCAGCAGCAAGACTGATTTTCCTTGCAAAACGTTCAAATAGAGCTAGGCCTCTATGTCATTCTCTACACTGGTTGCCTGTTTACTACAGAATCAAGTACAAAATCCTCTTACTAACCTATAAAGCCACAAACAACACTGTACCTGCATACATATCATCATTTGTCTCAAGATATATCCCAGCTTGCTCTCTCAGATCATCACAAGATCTACAATTCTCTTCTGCACTTCATATATGTTCTGATTCCCAGTTACCGGACATCTCCCGGGCTACACCCACTCTCTGGAATAACCTCTCTCACCCATTAATACTATCTTCTACTCTCCAAATTTTCAAGCACTCTTAAAACTTACCTCTTCAGACAAGTTTATAAAATTTTTCAACCTTCTTAAGCTTTATGTACCATATTAAATACCATTTTGCTTTCCACTTTGCCTTTCTATTACATTATTACCATAAAGCCATGCACTCTCTATTCTATTCTAAAATTCCCTCATTTCTGTTACTAACACTGCTGTGTGGCTGGATGATACAGAGCACTGAGTACATTTACCATACAACCTGACTGGTCCATTGTGTGATATATAGCACTTGCCATTATTTATCAAACCTACTGTCCTATAGAGTGTAAGCTTGTGAGCAGGGCCCTCTTACCCACCCAGTCTGTCTGTTACTACCCAGTCTTGTTTAAAATAATTGTAAAAAATTGTGAAGCGCTACATAATCTTCTGGTGCTATATAAAAACCTGTTAATAAATAAATAATCCATATCTTCATATCATGGGAGCCAAAAGTGATACTTGCTTGCCCATCAAATTTCTTATGTAAATGCTCATTATATATTCTCCACATTCCCGCCTCCTGCTGTGGCTTGTCTGTCTTGGATCACTTGGAGATATTTCCATAGATCCATATGTTCGCTGGTTGATTTTCGAGATAGCATACTGCGAACACAACAAAACCACCTAACCAGTTGGAGAAGGCCTATAAGCCTCCTCTCAAACACCACCCTTCGGTTTAGCTGCCGCTAAACCTTTTTTGCCCTTATATGTAATGCAGAATATATCAACAAATTGTCCTTTCTTGATATGCTCCTTGGTGGAGTTACGAACGTCCCAAATGATTTCGGTGTTATCACAAAGAAGGAGCCTTATGCCCACTAGACTCAGCCCGTTTAGCCTGCTGACATTTGTCCTTTTTTCCCAGACCCCTTTTCAACTATTTCACCACCTTACTGGATCTGATCTGGGAGTCAGATGACGCAGCACTAGAGCTAACCGACCCATCAAAAGAAATATCCTCTGCAGTTAAGTTAGACTTACCCTCGCCAATGACACTATGGGAACTGGAACCGAACCGAGTACCAACAGCTGCCTTCTAGCTGGACTTCCCAGATTGTTCTACGTTTGCTGGCATCTCAGGCAGGGAACCTGCTGTCCAGAAGCCAAGATGGCAGCTGCCATGTCTTTCTGGAGACATCAGACGCCTGTGACGTGCACCGGTAGTGACATCAGATGCGGTGTCCGACAACGCTCTCTGCGGGCAAAGGGGAACCGAGTGGGACCGCACAGGCCAGGACACACTAAAAAGCAGGTAAGAAGAAAAGTGAAAAAAAAAATCAATAAGCAAGGGGTGAATCTGTAAAAGGGGAGAGATGAAGATAGAAAAAGGGAAAAACTATAGTTGAATTTAACAAGATAAAAAGAGTAATACAGAACAAAGTCAAACTGGAGAGACTAAGTAGCAGAAAAGAAAGTGATATATATACACCCCCATACCAAGAAGCACATTAAAATTAAACAAGTAATCACATGTACGACGAAAATGGCGATCTATCTGATCCGCTGCCCTTGTGGGCTTTTGTATATAAGAAAAACTATCCATCAACTGCGGGAAAGGCTTGCCCTCCATCGATCAGCAATTAAGGCGATATTGGAAGGCAAGGTGATAGACCAGCCAGTAGCCCGACACTGGGCGAATGCGGGGCATTTACTGCATGAGCTGAGATGGATGGGTATCGAAGTGCTATCCGTATCAAACAGAGGGGGTGATCGGGAGAAGATTCTCCTTCAAAAGGAATGTAGATGGATTTACTATCTGCAGTCTTTATCCCCTTTGGGTTTAAATGAACAATTGGCGCTGCAATGTTTTCTCTGATTGGTCTTTTGCTATACTGTGTGCTTTTGCTGTTACCGATGTAAAGAATGTGGTGTCATTGTTCTTCTTTTTTATCATTATCTATTTGGCTAATTATCATTTGTTTTTATTTTTTGCCAGCACTGGGAGTTCAGCGTCCCGGGTCACCTAGCAACGTGCGTCGCCTGCGTGGTAAGTCTGACCTCATTCCCGTTTACAACGAGAACGAGGCTTGGTTGAGGTTTTGGACTTCCGGTGTGACGGCGTCATGTGCCATGGGACCGGGTAAGCTGATTACTATTCGGTGTGTCTATATAAATGGTTGTTTTACTGGGTGTTATTGTACGTACATCTTGTATTTGTTGTAACCCTGATGAAAACCGGATTATTGCCGGTTGAAACACGGTTTCTATGTATTAAATTGCCGGATAGGCACTTGTTGCAGACTACTAAGCCTCTTGAGTGATTCCATTGCATCCTATTGACTTTTA
>WWET01009644.1:0-15905 GCA_011038615.1 Limnodynastes dumerilii
CGTATGTGATGACGGCGGCCCTGTTCGCCCCCCCCCCCAGCTCCTACTGGGAATGGGTTGAAATAGGTACCTTAACCCATAAGCGATTTTCTATTTGCTGAGCATTTTAGCAACGTTACGGTTGTGTATCTTTGTCAAATTACAGCCAGCCAGACCAGCAACTGCATCCCATGAGAGGATATGGAATAGGTCTCAAAGAAAGAAGCTGCTGTGTAATAATCTGTGATAGATAAATATATACAAGCCCTTTGCAGATAACATTGCAATAAATGACTTGTGTATTTGCATAACCGGCCAGATCCTGACCTCCGCTTGCTTTATGTGCGTGTGAGGGTCCGTAATTGCGCAGCCATAGCGGGGAGTGCACGCTTCCCACACTCCCCGCTGTTGGTAGTAAATCTGGACCCTTCAGATTCCTACCTTACATTTTACGACTAGATCTGCTTCCATATGTCCGCAGACATAGCCGTAATGGGGCTTCTCCCGCCTCCGAGCCCTCATTTAAATGGCTATCAATACGACCGTCGTAAATGAAGTGTCTGCCCTTTCTGCATACTTACTGTTGTATGTAACTGTGTTATGTGCGTCAGTCAGTAAGCACATGGGGCCTGATCCAGACCTACGCTCATGAAACGTTCATGTGCGTAGCGTATTTACGCCGGCGTGCCTCCGATGCACTCCCCTCGGCACTCCCCTTGGTCGTATTTACTGTTGACTTCTTACGCCCAGCAAAACCTACTCTAACTATTCTGAGCGTAACCGCGTGCGTCCGTAAGCTCATTGCGTAGTTACGCCGCTTAGCACGCCCATACTGTACGATTTAAATGCCTCACCCCGCCCTCGGGTTTGTAATTACGGATTTTGTATGGCAGGCATGCCCCCCCAGCGTAAATACGAAGCTGTTGCAATCAAGGCCCATACGCTCAGTTTCTCAGACCGTAACATGAGCGCAACATCTGTCCTGCGCATGCGCAGTAAGTACAAAAGGCCGTTTTTATGCTTACGACCGCCGTAAAAACGCACCCGAGTGTAGGTCTGGATCAGGCCCATGGAACTTGCGTAAGTCCTCGGTCGAAGTTAGCGCATGATCCGGCACAATGACTTCAGCTTATGCCGCCATCTCCGATATCAAAAATTGCTTCCATTATACTATTTATGATCTGTACAGATTACACGCATGCTCCAGTAAGTGTTTATAGATGTAACAGTGGAAATTGTTTTGGAACAAAGGGCCAGATCCAGAACAACGCTTGTGAGCGAATTTACGCGTGGCGGAAACGTAAAATCGCCTTTTGGTAAGTACTGCGCATGCGCACCATATGGGTTGAAATAGGTACCTGTTCCCATAAGCGATTTTCTATTTGCTGAGCATTTTAGCAATGTTACGGTTGTGTATCTTTGTTAAATTACAGCCAGCCAGACCAGCAACTGCATCCCATAAGAAGGATATGGAATAGGTCTCAATGAAAGAAGCTGCTGTGTAATAATCTGTGATAGATAAATATATACAAGCCCTTTGCATATAACATTGCAATAAATGACTTGTGGATTTTGGGATAACTGGCCAGATCCTGACCTCTGCTCGCTTTATGTGCGTGTGAGGGTCCGTAATTGCGCAGCCATAGCGGGGAGTGCATGCTTCCCACACTCCCCGCTGTCGGTAGTAAATCTGGACCCTTCAGATTCCTACCTTAAGTTTTACGACTAGATCTGCATCCATATGGCAGCAGACTTAGCCGTAACGGGGCTTCTCCCGCCTCCGAGCCCTCATTTAAATGGCTATCAATACGACCATCGTAAATGAAGTGTCTGCCCTTTCTGCATACTTACTGTTGTATGTAACTGTGTTATGTACGTCAGTAAGTACGCACATGGGGCCTGATCCAGACCTACGCTCATGAAACGTTCATATGCATAGCGTATTTACGCCGGCGTGCCTCCGATGCACTCCCCTCGGCACTCCCCTTGGTCGTATTTACTGTTGACTTCTTACGCCCAGAAAAACCTACCCTAACTATTCTGAGCGTAACCGCGTGCGTCCGTAAGCTCATTGTGTAGTTACGACGCTTAGCACGCCCATACTGTACGATTGAAATGCCTCACCCCGCCCTTGGTTCGTAATTACGGATTTCGTATGGCAGGCACGCCCCCCCCCAGCGTAAATACGAAGCTGTTACGATCAAGGCCCATACGCTCAGTTTCTCAGACCATAACATGACCGTAACATCTGTCCCGCGAATGCGCAGTAAGTACAAAAGGCCATTTTTACGCTTACGCTCGCCGTTAAAACGCACCCGAGCGTAGGTCTGGATCAGGTCCATGGAACTTGCATAAGTCCCCGGTCGTAGTTAGCGCATGATCCGGCACAATGACTTCAGCTTATGCCGCCATCTCCGATATCATGCACATTGCAAAAAATTGCTTCCATTATACTATTTATGATCTGTACAGATTACACGCATGCTCCAGTAAGTGTTTATAGATGTAACAGTGGAAATTGTTTTGGAACAGAGCTTCTATTGCTTGTTATTATTTTCTCGCTTTTTATCTTTCCAGATTTAGAGGCAGAAGGTTATATACCTCTCAGTATTGTAGGAATCATCTTCATTGGTGCTGTTTCGTTGGCTGGCTACTGCTTTTACACCAAAAAAGGTCTGTATTCTCCGTACCTGAGATCTATTACATTGAATAAAGGTAGAAAAATGTGCTTTGTCTCTAATTTATATAATTAAGTAAGAGAAAAATTAACCCAAACCAAATATTGGACAGAAGAAGAGTCTGATGGCTGGATATCACCGTAAGAAATATGATGCATGTCATTATACAGAGTAAGGTCTAATATTTTATCATTTGTCTTCTCTATAGCTGCTCCGATCAGGAATGATGGGTAAGTTTAACAGACCTGTCAGATATATTTAAATGCCTCTATATAATTTTTGTAAATCGGGTCAATATTGTTACATTGTTCCAAAATTGTCAAATATAATTTTATGAAAGATGATTTCTTTTAATGGGATGCAGTCGCCGCTGAGAGAATAATACAATTTCCCGCCATGTATGGCAGAATTTTCTGTGATATTTCTACAATACAATATGATGAAGCTTCTGCCAAAGCAATTCAAGATCATATGTTAGATTGTGAATGAATAGATAAATATTTAACCTAATTTGTCTTTCTCACTGGCAGACGGGCTACATTAAGCTACACAGATTTTACTACACAAGGTAATAGAATATCTAAATGTAACATTATACTGTATGTGTACAGGGTGGGCCGTATTCAGAGAGCTTTTTTTTTAAAAGTACGTAATTATACACACGCACATAGCAAATAAACACCCACCAATACCCACGACACCCCCCTCTCCCGGCCACGCAATCGTAGACTTGCACCTCCATAGACCACCCTTATCTTTACATGTGTACTTACATGTGTATATGAATTCTGTCCATGTGATTCAGTATAGTCACGCCCTTAAGCATTCATTTTGCAGACTGGCAAACTTACCCATTCATTTTTCTCAAACTGCCAGACTGTCATGGTCTGGGTATGTTTGGGATCAGTGGTGGATTCCAAGGGGCGTGCAGGACGACAGGCAACGTAGTGGAAGCTGGCAGGCCTCAGGTAGTGCTTGTGTATACGAAGCAGGTGGGGCTAGGAGGAGCGGGACGGTACAGCGGACTGCTGAACTGGAGTGTAGGTAATGCTGGTAGCTGTAGTGAAGGTAATGCTGGTAGATGTACTGCAGGTTCTGCTGGTATCTGTAGTGCAGGTTCTGCTGGTAGCTGTAGTGCAGGTTCAGGACGTGGGAGAGCTGCTGACAGACAGCTCCTGGTCCGGTAAGTGCGGTGGTATCTGCTGCTGAGTGTGACACAGACCTGTCGTATCAGAAGCTGCTGGAGAGGTGTGTAAAATCTCCGGGGACCTTTAAGGTTAGACTTTGGGGAAAAGAGGGATAGGGTTAAGGTAATAGAAGGCGAGGGTTAGGGTCAGCCTGCGGGTAAGGGAGTCTTAGGGTTATGCTACGTCCAGGGGAGAATTAGGGTCAGGCTGCAGGGAGGGGAGTCTCAGGGTTGGGCTGCAGGGAGGTCTAATGGAAGGGGATGGTTAGGGTCTTGGAAGGGGAGGGTTAGGGTAAGGATTAGGGAAAGGGTTGGGGTAAATTTTAGACTTACCACTCGAAGCTCCATAATCGGTGGTCTGGGGATCGATGGCTTCGCCGCTTCGAGGCAAAAGCAATTGAATTTCCAGACAGCTCGGAATTTTCAAGTATCTTGTACACATGGCTGCTCGACCTGGGCCGCCGTCGGAGATCTACTGTAAATCTGCATCAGAACGCGACATTGGCCATGCTGCATTCCAATGAGGAAGTGGGTAGTAAGAGCATAAGGACAGCTGACTTACGCATAGACAATGCTATCTGAAATATCTCTGGATCCAGTCCAGTTTTCTGCAGTCTCCCATTGTGTTCCCATAGATGAGGGCATTTAATAAATATAATGAGCAGAGCAGTCCCCATGTGTTAAACAGTGCATGTTATATGCTCTCAGAGAAGTCATGGACTGACAGATTAAAGCAAGCCGCTTTCATATTATATAGTAGATGTTACGCAACGGATCTCCAAGCGTACAGGCATTTCACCAAATCTACTTCCCTAACACCCCAAAATGAAGAGCTGCGTTATTAGGTTCCGCAGGGATCTGTGCTGAAAACTTAAGGGAGGTGGCAGCTGTAGTGCAGGTAATGCTGGTAAGCTTGGAGAAGCAGGCTTGATTAGAGAAACAGCTGGGCTTGGAGAAGCAAGCTTGATTGGAGAGGCAGTGGGGCTTGAAGAAGCAGGTTTCTCTAGCAAAGAATTCAGGAAGCAGAATGCAAGACAGACCGGATGCAAGACAGGATGGAATCAGGCACCTTGAAGGACCAAGTTGTTCTGGCACTGAGGGATCAGTGCACAGGGTTTAAATTGTCCACCCAGAGCACAGATTGGCTGGAGGGATCATGTGTGCTGCAGAGGAGTATCTGAGTGGCTGCTGGGAATTACATGAAATGAGACAAGATGCAAAATTCATGCACCAGAGCATAGTGGTGCAGATACCCAATTCCCAGACAATATGCTGCAATGGACACTGTATAGGATGCTGCCACTATTGGAAGTGGCACCTCTAGAGGTGCTGGAGAGTGGGCATGACGTGGGAGAGCTGCTGACAGACAGCTCCTGGTCCGGTAAGTGTGGCGGTATCTGCTGCTGAGTGTAAAACAGACCTGTCGAATTAGAAGCTGCTGTAGAGGTATGTAAAATCTCCGGGGACCTTTAAGGTTAGGCTTTGGGGAAGAGAGGGATAGGGTTAAGGTAATAGAAGGCGAGGGTTAGGGTCAGCCTGCGGGTAAGGGAGTCTTAGGGTTATGCTACGTCCAGGGGAGAATTAGGGTCAGGCTGCAGGGAGGGGAGTCTCAGGGTTGGGCTGCAGGGAGGTCTAATGGAAGGGGATGGTTAGGGTCTTGGAAGGGGAGGGTTAGGGTAAGGATTAGGGAAAGGGTTGGGGTAAATTTTAGACTTACCACTCGAAGCTCCATAATCGGTGGTCTGGGGATCGATGGCTTCGCCGCTTCGAGGCAAAAGCAATTGAATTTCCAGACAGCTCGGAATTTTCAAGTATCTTGTACACATGGCTGCTCGACCTGGGCCGCCGTCGGAGATCTACTGTAAATCTGCATCAGAACGCGACATTGGCCATGCTGCATTCCAATGAGGAAGTGGGTAGTAAGAGCATAAGGACAGCTGACTTACGCATAGACAATGCTATCTGAAATATCTCTGGATCCAGTCCAGTTTTCTGCAGTCTCCCATTGTGTTCCCATAGATGAGGGCATTTAATAAATATAATGAGCAGAGCAGTCCCCATGTGTTAAACAGTGCATGTTATATGCTCTCAGAGAAGTCATGGACTGACAGATTAAAGCAAGCCGCTTTCATATTATATAGTAGATGTTACGCAACGGATCTCCAAGCGTACAGGCATTTCACCAAATCTACTTCCCTAACACCCCAAAATGAAGAGCTGCGTTATTAGGTTCCGCAGGGATCTGTGCTGAAAACTTAAGGGAGGATTCATGTCCAGAACTCCATACGACAGAGAGGAGGGACAGTGCCCCTCGTCCCTACATTATATCTTATTGACACCATTGCTTAACTAACACACAATCCCACAGTCTCACCTCCTACAGAATGGTTCAAAAACTACAATACTATTAATATCACTTGGGAATGAAAACATAGAGTGTCTGGTACAGTGTGTCTTGCAAAATGGGAATTCATTATTCTTTAAACAGAGCAAGGAAAATCATTGAAATGCCTGCATTATTGACATCAGCTCCCAGTTCACGGAAAGTTATAGCCATTTGTGTGTAGTTGCTTAATCAGTTGTGAACTGTTGATTGTGTGAACTGGGATTACTTTAAAATAGTTACATTTATTTTATACTTATATATGTGTAGAGTTTTACATCTTTGTTTCTTTATTATTCTTAATGATTATTATAGAGAGAAGACATAGAGGAATCCACAGTATGCCATTGCCCCAGGTAATAACGTCTGATGTGTACTAATGTATCATAATTCACTAATTGGTACCGATGAAACATTTCTTGGCGGCCAAATAAATCTGTTTATTGAAGATGCCTTCATGGACATTGCCTATTGATCCATGTGTGCAGGGGAAGACTATAAGTAAAAATAACTGATTGTCCATTCAAAATTATGAATAAGGGTTATGATGATAATGATGATGATGATTATTATTATTATTATTATTATTATTATATTATGATTATTATTATTATTATTATTATTATTATTATTATTATTATTATTTATTTATAAGGCACCACATGTGTCATCAGCACCGTACAAAATACAACAACATAAAGAACAGAGATACAGGGCAGGAACAGATTGCATAGTACAATATAAAATGCAGTCTGAATGTAAAATATAACACTAAAGTAAAATAAAGTAAAGAGAGTACAGACAACAAGGTAAAAGATGAGGTAACAGACTAGAAAAGATCAAGAAGAGGGGGACAGCGGTGCAGGGAGAGGTAGAGAGGGTGAGTGAGAGGGGGCAACTAGGAGGGGAGGGGGTAAAGGGTAGCAGAGGGGGACAAGAGGGTGCGAAGAGAAGAGGGAGGGGTGGTGGAAAGGACAACACTAGGATGGAGAGCCCTGCACAAGTGAGCTAATAGACTAAGTGGGAAGGATGTAATAACAGGAGACAATAGGAGGGTAGTTTCAGAATGACAAAATGTAAGCAATTTCTGCACTGTGACTTAAATTGTACAGTAAGGCCTTTGTTAGAGTAGGGTCCTGGGTTCAGAAGTCCCTTACGTGCAAGTAAAGTGGCATCGGACTTCTGGATTCAGTTCTAAATAGCAATGGACCGGGTCCAGACTTCCGAAAAAATTGCCGTTTTACAATCTCCAAAGTGACCACAGACCTGTAATAATTCTAATTCTAAATATCATTACTATGTATAGTAGAGGGGAGTAAACAGACTGTTTCCTGATCCACCGCCATTTTCCAGTCAGAAAACGTACGTCACAGCATGTGTCGCGGACCTGCATGAGGAGCGGTTAGCGGAGCGTTCGCTCAGGTGCCTGAATACAGTGGATTTCAGAGCGCTGCACAATCAGAGCTTCAGTCATCATTACGTCACCTCTACTGTCCTCTCCATTATCCTGACTGTCACTTGTAATTAAGGCCCCCTGAATTCTTATAAATGAGCAAAGACAAAATACCTTTCCAACAACACCCCAACAACCCCACCGAAATAAAGACAGACAGACAACTGACTTGGGTTTTAAATGGGGGCATAGATTTATTGAATTGAAATAGGAATTGGAATGGAATTGATTGAGCGATCATTTTGGGTAGAGAGGTGGCACAAATAGCAGGTGGGGGTGTCAAGTCAGGACCTCCAAAAGACAAATCTTAGTTGTCAAAGCACCCCCCATCAACCCCCCCCAAAACGAATCCCCTCAGGGCATTCAAACCTTCAAAGTGCACACCTCATCTGGAGGAGGCAGATTAGGCCCCGCCAAGGAGCAAGCGACCCGACTAGAGTAGAAAGGTGTGACCTCACCCTCAGCAGAAGTCCCCCCAAAGTTTCCTCCTGCGCTAAATATAAGTTGACACCTATTGACACAAGTTCTACCACCAAATCCATAACCCATGTCTAAAAGAAAAAAACGCAGGTTAAGAAATACATCCTAAGAAAATAAGAGGGAAGAGAAGGATGGAGGGACACTGAACGTGTGACTGCGATGGTTACTTATACATCTCGGCCTTGTAGACAAGTGAATACATATGTTTTGCAGATTCCTGAATCCACTATGGAGAATCCTCTTTACATGAGTCCTGAGGGCTGGAGCTCTACGGTGTGATGATGTGAAGAAGACAGACATTAAACAAATGGAATATTAATGCCACACATCACAAGCGGTCTGCTGTAACCGTGTGAAATGGGGGATTGTGGTCCATTTATCTTAACACTGTAAAAGTAAAATTTTGTTGTGAAGGAGTTGGGGGACATTGGGTTCATGAGTATCATTATCTCTGTGCTGGTTTTTTTTATTTAAATAAAAATGTTTTTATCTATTTTATTTTGAAGATAATTAAATTTGTGGCCATGCTATTGCTGCATTTGCATTGTCAGTGAAGTGTTTTCTAAAAGCATAACCACTATTTCTACTACACATAGCAGTGACTGGTAGTAAGAGATGTAGTTGCCGATTTGGCGATCACCTTTTCCACAGTGATGCCGATAACAGCCGGATAGTGACCTCCAGTTCAGACAGGAATCCACAGTATAAAAAAAGTTCAATTTCTGACAGGTTCCCTGTTCTGATTCCCCAATGTCACTCTCCCTAAATTTAGGGTTAGGGTTAAGCTGCTGGTAAGGGTTAGGACTGCTGTCCTAGGCCTGCAGCTGATGGGGGTCTGCCATCATTACAGGGCTAATGGACACCGGGCAGATGGTAACGCAGGTCTGTGGGGCCCCGCCCATGTGATGTCACCGATGATGTCACATAAGGGGAGGGGCCCTACTGGTACTGCTACATTTATAATAACAGTCATAACAGTCAAAATAACTGACTAATACAATAAAAGAACCCTTGTCAATTATCCTTTGTAATAGGAAAGTGAGTTTTCCTAAGACACAATAAAATGAGGAATTCAGGTTTAAATTGCAAAGGATACTTAGTAAACGCTCTTTTTTTTGTAAACTACCAAAGTCTGACCTGTCCCACACACCATTCATACTATAGAAATACTGACATGGACAACTTTTAGGGGCAGAGATTTTATTAATTAGAAATAAGCGGACTATATGATTGGTTAATGAACTGGTGCCACATTTGCAGATGGGAGGAGTCAGCTGGAATATGTGAAGCATCTGAGGACAGACAGCCACTGTCCATGGCACTGACGGAAGGTTATAGCCTACTTAAGGGTTCTATCCTAGTACCTGACATGGCTTCCAGGTATGTCTCGAGGATTGTGTCTTCCCTGGACCATACCTTAACGCTCTGAAACCAGCGCCAAATAGCTGCTGGCCTCCCACCGCTATTACCAACCTATGCACCGACTGAAAATGAAATAAGTTAATAAAAAACTTTAAAGGGGAGGGAGGGTAGAGCTGCAGAAAGAGAGAGAGAGAGAGAGAGAGAGAGAGAGAGAGAGAGAGAGAGCACTTTCTGTAACCCTAACAATACCCCTGACTCCAAGTCCTTATTGCCTCCCCCAAGCCCACCCCCAAGGCCTACCCTGATTGGTTCCCAGACTACTCTACTAATTAACCCCTGAATGACTGGTGTGAGTTGCAGACAGCCTGGTGTTTTAATGCATTCATGCCTACTTGTCATTCTGTTATCTATAGTCTGTTATTTATATTGTTATTATTTATATATTGCTTTGAATTAATTTTTGACTGTTATTTATTTATAATATTATATTTAGGATATCAGAGTAGTACTTCTCTTTTTTCCTTTTATTTTTAGCTTTCTTAGTTTTTATATATATATAAAAGTTAAAATAAAAAAAATATATTTTTCTAGACTCATTAACTGAGACGTTGTTGTCTCAGATTCTTTTAAGTGTGTTACAGCTTTTAACACGTGTGTACCATGCTGCTGGTGAAATGGTATATTATGTATACTTATCTCTTTATTTCATTACATATATTTGACGTTATTACAAAAATTGAATAATATGTGCAGGAGCCCCCCCACAAATTAGTTGCCAAGGGGCCTCCACAATCCTTAATCCTTAATCCCTAAACCCTGGCCTGGATAGCATCTATAACTTCCATTACTTGGGTAGGGTTTTCCGAAACACTGGAATCCAGTCTGGATTAGGCCCATAATGGCTTATTCTTAAAGCCGTATTCACACTTAAGAGTGAGTTAGGTGCGAACAGATCCTTACCCATCCTGCATTTAAGAGTGCCATAGGGCAGGTGAGCAGACATCATTATTTCGAACAATGGGTCATATTTACTAAACTTGATTTTGGAGAACTACTACTGATGTATTCTTTTGAATGGGGGCATCTACTGGTGTATTCTTTTGAATGGGGGCATCTACTGGTGTATTCTTTTTAACGAGGGCAACTACTAGTGTGTATATTGAACAGGGCCATATATTGTTTACCAAATGTACAGGGGAATGTAATGTGTATTGACTGTAAAGGGGCGCAATATGTATGGGGCAGCATGACATTAGCCCTTGGCATGCTGCTGTTTATGGTACTATAAGGCACAGCATGCCCTGCAATACAAGGGCATGCTGTGCCTTATAGTACTAGATGATACAGCATACTAAGGTTTAAGTGCATACAGCGGCAGGGATTTTAACAGGCTGTTTATTTTTTTTCATAATGGGCACAATCTACAGCGAGCTTTACTCAAACTGCAGTGAGTTTAACACAAACTCGCCATAGATTAATTGACTGACATCGCTACAGTGATGTCTGTTGATTCATAAAATCACCCTTAGTTAATCTAGCCCAATGGGTCTGATCCAGAGGAAAACGTCCACCAGACGGCGCTCTGCACATTTCCTGAAAATAAGCTCACACAACTGCAAAAATTGGACCTGATTCATAGTTAAGTCCACAGGAAGGCTTACGCATAATTTGCAAGTCCCCTTGCTTGTAATAAGTAGAAGTTGCATTGACTTATGCAAGTGCTTTGCAATCGTACGGACGCTGATCCGTGTGGTAAACTTAAGGTAGGAGTAGGACCATGCAGGTAGGAGTCCATAACTCCAAACTTAAGAGTGGAGTTTACTCCTCTCTTCCGTGTGCAATAAGAGACCCCCGCACATATGGAAACCATGCAGGGGTCTGAACACGGTCCATTAAGACTAAAGACAGTGAATGCCAAATAAGCATAAATAATGATAAACACCCGGCTGTTGCTATTACCAACAGGCAGTTAAGGGTTAAAACATTAGGCCAATCAATGGGAGTGAAGGGGAGGAGTTTAGGGGGTATATTAGGACATTTCACATGGAGTTCAGCCTCTTTGCCAGGACTCTTTCACTCCCTCCATTTAGCTGTATTTACTAACATGTCATTTTATTTTCAGACGGAGTATAGGTTGACGGTACCGGTGGGGTTGTCAGCAAAATATCTGGAGCTAAGGGCAAAGTATGGTACAGGGGAGAAATCCCCTACAAACTGAAGCAGGAAGCTATGCCCGGTGGTTGATTCTTGGGTTAAAACGGGGAGCACACAATGAAAGAGGATAGTGTTCTCGTGTTGACCAATACTTTCCATGGCACCGGGGTCTGGGGGTGTCTGTCCTCTTATGCAATTTTCTTATTGCACAAATATTAAACAGCTTCATTTTAAAATTCTATAAGCTCACACAACTGCAAAAATTGGACCTGATTCATGCAATTTTCTTATTGCACAAATATTAAACAGCTTCATTTTAAAATTCTACTTTAGAGTTAAGCTACAAAACATTCCCTCTCCCCTCAGCAGAATTTATTTCAACATATATCTTTTCATTTGTCTCCTGTAGTTTCAAAAAGACTTTACCAAGATGCATAAATGCTCTATTTACCGCAGTTACTCCCAAATTTTCAACAGCCCCTGTTTCTCCATATGAAATAAAATTTAAATTAAAAGAGATTTTTATACAATTATTTTATTTTCTCATTACTGCAGTACCAAATTATTTGAAAAGACCACATGAAAGAAAACATGCATGGCCAATTCAAAGAGCAAGATATTTTGTCAATAATGGACTGGATCCTTAACTAATAACGTCAGGTCACTTATGCACGCAAGGTGCTTAAGTGTCCTGACTTCAATGGAGGGCACATACTATAGTAACCCTAGCATACAAACAATCAGACGGAAGCATGCAAAGTGTACAGTGTGGGAGGTGGCTCCCACACTGCTGCTGATCGGCTGTATGCACGAGAGAGGGGAGTGACAGGTGGCATACACTCCCCTCTCTCTTGCGGACGTACAGACCCCCACACGTACGGAAAACGTGTGAGGGTCTGAATCCGGTCCTATATTTTAATAATGATATTTTAATAATCATTTTAAAATATGTTCAACTTTTTTTATATAAACAAATGATTTTTTATATAAGTGAATGTGCAGTAAAATATAAATAGATTTTATCGATAGTCAGTCTGTCTATATTTGGTTTCTTTCTCGTCTCATGACATATTCCCTTGAGTTAATGTTAGGTCTGAACACTATAATGTAACATTTAGGAAGAAACATGCAGGTCACCAGAGCCCAACTGGATGCCAAGATGGCAAACACTTCCATAGCCACTGTGTACTTTCCCTGAGCACTGAGGGATGCTGGGATAAAAGACATCCAGACACTGAGAAAAGCCAACATGCTGAAAGAAATATATTGAGCCTCGTTGAAACTATCTGGAAGTCTTCGAGCCAGGAAGGCAACAAGGAAGCTAATGGTGGCCAGAAAGAACAGGTAACCAACTACGATCCAAAAGGCAATGGGAGAGCCCTCATTACACTCAATAATAATGATTTCTGGATTGGTTTTAATATTGAATTGAGGGAAGGGTGGGGCAAGTAGCAACCACGAAATACTTAAAAGAAATTGTATGAAAAACCCAATAAAAATGATTTGATAGGACACTTGAGGTGTGGTCCATCTTTTCAGGCTGCTACCTGGTCTACTGGCCATGAAAGCCAACACAACCATGATAGTTTTTGCCAAGATGCAAGAGATACACAGAGCAAAAATAAGGGCAAAAGCAACTTGACGTAGGAGACAATTTTCAAGATGAGGATAACCAATAAAAGCTAAAGAGCAGAGGAAGCACAAAGAAAGGGACAATAACAGAAGACAACTTAGAGAATAATTGTTGGCTTTCACTATAGGTGTGTCTTTGTAGCAGAAGAAGAGTCTTAAAATAAAAAAAGGGATGAAGGAGGACAAAATGCTTGATGCCGACAGTGCAGTTCCCAATGGTTCTTCATAATTTAAGTACTCTTGAGCCTTCTGTAGACAGTTGGTTTTCTGGCCATTTGGCCACTCATTCCATGGACACTTTATGCAATCAATGGAATCTGATGGACAAAAAAGTGTAAATTACTCAAAAAAATTGCTGATATGTTTTTTTTTAAATAAACTCTTGGGATAAATAAATCTACATTCATCAATAGGTATTCATAGAAAATAATGAAACAAAGGATGATTTGCACACCCTCAGGGCCCGATTCAATTAGAAGCAACGACGGGAAAAAGTGCTCTAAATTGAATCGGGCCCTGAGGGTTTGCTAGTCCTCCTTTGTTTCATTATTTGTTATGAATACATATTGATGAATGTAGATTTACGGTAGATTTACGGTAGGTAAAAATCAGCAGTTTTTATGCGCCCCTCTATGGGATGCGCAGAAAAATCCCTCCCAAAAAATAAGCGGAATTAGCTGTGCACCGCAAATTACGCAGGTGAAAAGCTAATTGAATCAGACCCTCTCTGTATTATTTTAATACCTCCCCACCATCCTATCTAATGTACGTATTGTGATCTTGCCCAGTCCCACCTTTGAAAGCATTCCTAGTACAAAAGTTGTGATCCAGAGGACTTAGATCCACACTGGGGATATGGTGCATTTGCTAGTGATCTGAAAGTATTCTTTAGGGTGGGTATGGATCGGTTCTGTATATAAGCAAGTCCATCACTTACCTGTCTGGTTGGATATTTCTCCTTGTAGACAGGGGACACAGGCAAAACAACAAATGGGTTGTCCTTCTATAGCGGCTTTTCTGTAACCTGGGAGACAGCTCTCACTGCAGACCGAACGTGGGACCTGGTGATATGACAATGGTTAGTCTTATTGGGATAGATCTAGAACTCCGCTTCCAATCCGTTTACTAGCCCTGCGTATTTATGCGTGCAAACCTTCTATACACACCCCTTGAATGTATGTACTTTGACCGACTTCCGCTTTTCAAACCCTACCTTAACTTTTGGCAGCGTAACCGCTATCGTCCGCACACGTACGGATGGGCAACACAGACTTACGAAGCCAAGCACGCCCATACTGTACACTTTAAATGAAAACCCCGCCTACACTGCAGACCGAGTGTGGGACCTGGTAATATGGCAATGATTTTATCTATTGTCAATAGATAAAAATGAAGTACAACACATTTCTGTATGCTGTTCTAAGTTTCTAAGTTTTCATCTAGATGCAGGAGTAACATAAACTCCATTAAATAAATTATAGACCAATATATTCAATTGAGGGAGACAAATATAGAACAACTTTTGCTATATACGGAATATACGATGCAATTAATGTATATAACAAACAGGTTGACAAAATTCATTTGAAGCCTTAGGATCTGATACAGACTCAAGCGTAAGCCTGATGGCATATTGTATCTCTGGGAGCCTTCACATTGCACATGTCCAGAGCATTTGGAATGCAATTATGAAGATTAAGATACAAATGCAATTTGCTGCTGTGAATGCCTATGATCGGAGGGGCATTCATTGGGAGGAAAGGGGTGAATAAACATAGTCAATGTAGAGTAACACTGTGTCTGAACAAGTGAGCCCAATCTAAGCCCAAACATTAGGAAAAGTATACACCGATTATGGCCAAACATGTTTACCAGCCACAAGGTGAATCCAAAAAGTTTTCCACATCCTCTACTGGAGCATTGCAAGGCATGTTTACTTTCGAGAAGAGGCGTCAAAGAGGAGATATAATTAATATATACAAATACATCATGGGTCAATACAGAGAACTTTCAAAGGAACTTTTTACCCCAAGGACTGTACACAGGACACGGGGGCACCCACTAAGGTTAGAGGAAAAGAAGTTTCACAACCAGGAAAGGAAAGGATTCTTCACAGTAAGGGCATCAGGATGTGGAATTCACTGTCAGAGAAGGCCATGATGTCAGATTCACTGGATATGTTTAAGAAAGGATTAGATAAATTTTTAGCAGAAAAGGACCTCCTGGGTTACCAGAATCGCTAATTTAAATAAAGGACAGTAGTGGAGCCAGGGAGAAATTTATTTATATACTTATTTATTTTTTGATTGCAACAGTTTGGAGGTTGCTTCATATGGATTACCTTCAAATGTAAAGATAGGGATCGCAGGAGATCCAAAATAGGTTGAACTTGATGGACTGTTGTCTTTTTTCAACCTCATCGGCTATGTAACTATGTAACTATGTTGGCTTTTTAAATTCAATTTAATGTAATTTATTTTTATTTGATTTCATTCATTACTATGAACCAGATCAAAACTTTCTGTAACTGGTCATTTTTTGCGCAGGCACACCAGCCATCTCAAAACTAATGCCCATGGCTGCTTATGAAGGGGTGGG